>CAVNYN010221098.1:0-39427 GCA_963692815.1 Nyctanthes arbor-tristis
TCGTGGAAAGCCCCATTCACTTTTCATTGCATGAAAGCGCCTCGTCTTCTGATCTAGATGCATGAATGAACGAATCAATGCTTATTTCTTTTTAGGAATATACCATGCATGTAAAATATATATGAAAAAAGAATGATAAGATGACAAAAATCTACCTTGTAACATCAAATAATTGTCGAGGCTCTGGTTATGTATAAAAAACGTCAAGAGGACATTAACCTCAGCGCCTAATGGAAGTTTATTCTCCTCTGCTAAGACCAAATAAAGAGAAATATAACCCTTTCCATTTCTCTTCTCATCACCATTGGGATACAAGGACAATTTCCTGTGACATATATAGGATAAAAGATAAAAATTATATCATCATGACAATAGTAGTAGCCTGGATAACATAATAATAAACTCATTGTGTCCGAGGTTCTTAAAATGTATGACATAAATGAAGACAAATGGATTTTCGACAATACGGACCATTTGTAGCCCCCAGCTTTAAAGCTTGCCGATTCATATTTGTATTCCCTAAACTCTTTGAGCATGTTCCCGAGTTGTGAGAACGACCAGATCTTCATCCTGTAATGTGCTGGTGGTTGGTTTCTGCTCTGCTGTAGGGGTCCTATAGAATATTTTAAAAGATAGAAATCACATCATGCCTGCTGGTTCAATTTTAAGATTATTAACTACATTCTCGTACCATATTGATCAAAACCAAGAATAAGAAATCATACCCAGTTCTTCATTGCTTTCAACTGATGGATATTTGATCTTCTCTTCCTTCATAGTATTCATTGGTAACTGAACAAGCTCAGACAGATTCAAGAAGGGTTAATAAAATTTAACTTGCACAAGTTGTTCAATGAAACCTCTCGGCCACAATGAACAATTATTTTTAACTTGTTCATAACTTAAACAAAGGGATAAATCTTAGAAGATATTAAACCGTACCTTACGATGCTCTTTCTTGTTTTCCTATAATAACAGATAATCTGCGCAGAGGTTTTCCATAAAATTCTTATTTATATAGAGACTTGTTTAAAGAGAATCCGTAATTTAGTTGAAGATTTCTTGTTATCTGTCCAATAAGTTTACTACTACCAACTGCTTATACTATTATAACACTTGTAGTCTTATTGGGAGAGTGTTGTACGAGTACTTGTATTTTAACTCAATTACTTATTTCTCTCCAATATGTTGAGAAAGTCTGTACTGTACAGAGGGCCAATGCAAGCGTGCCTATTACTTTCCCCCACTTGTACAGAACATTAGGAACCTCAAATCATGTATTGCCATATAAGCACGCGGGCTCTATAAAAGAAACCTCTCCATAGAAATCGGCCCAAAAGTCCATTGAATAGTTCGACTTTGAATCCCACTTGCCTTCAAAACTCCCTTAAAAAAATTTGTAGGGTGCTAGCGACCTGCCATGCTATGCTAATGGTGAAACTATGGGTCTCCTCGTGCTCAATTTTCGCAGTGTTAATAAAATTGTACATATATATTTTTAACAAAACTTGGAATTAAGATCTGTAAAATAAGTTGAACTCCTAAATTGCTACATTTTCAATTGTTATACTTAACGTGTGTTCTTCAATCTTTGATCATCTAAAGCTTAATCAAATTATTTCTACCTGTTGCTCCTCTTTTTCATTATTTCTTTCTAGTTTCTTGAATTCTTTTTTCGCAAATGTGTGCTTCCGCACCATAATTTATTACTAGAATTATCACCCCGTGCGTTGCAAGAGAATAACAATGAATAACAATAGTAATATCAAATATTCAATCGCATTAGAAACTCGATAATGATACGATTCTAAAAAGAATAAAAGATTTAATGAAAGATAAATTAGACACCTAATGTTGTTACAATTCAAAGAGAAGATGAAGTGATTCTCTATCATTTAAACACCTAATGTAATGATGATATATTTTACCACAATTAAGAGTAACATGCATCTAATACCTCATTGCCGGTTCTCCTTCACAATTAAGAGTAACATCTCATACCGAGTTATAATCAGTTATAACTCAATGCTTTCAGCTAATGGGTAACTGGTTTCCTTTTCCTCCATAGGATTCATTGATATCTGAACAAGCTAATTTCATTCTCGGGCAGAATCCAAAAGATCAATACGTAATTATGCATAACGATAATCAGCTGATACAAATTCAGACTCATCCTTTTTTTTTTTAATTTCTGTTGCCTTTTACGTTTTCTTTTTTTTTTTTTTATTTCTGTTGCCTTTTACGTTTTCTTTTTCTTCTGCCTCTGATATAATTAAAAAATGTTCTAAGATCATGAAACAATTTCATGCAGCAGCAAGCCATCAAACGTAAAAACAACTTTGGCCAAGAGCATGGATAATTTATTGATTAATAATTCATAAGGACTGATTGTCTAAAACATACAATAAAATAAATTGTTGAGACTAATCAATTTATGAAAGAAGGGCTTAGTTACAGTATATTTTAATAATGTGGCCCTCCCCTTATAATAAGAATTAGGGTAATTTACTAGCGTGCCCAACCTTTCCACTTTATTGAGATTACATTCCTAACATTTAATTGTCCTTCTAGTGGTCCTCAAACTTTCAAAATCATTACATCTAAGGTCCTTCGGACAGAAACCGTTAATTCTTTTGTTAATTTTGGGGGTATTTTGGTAAAATGTAAAGAAAATAATTATTTTAATGTTTAAAAAAATTTAAAAAAAGGGATTAGTATAATCCTTTCAAAATTATTTTAAACATTAATATTTTTAATTCATCCAATTATGGTTTCAATATTCTTATAGAAATTAGGATCTTCTAATATTTTTCTTCCCTTCGAATCTTCTAATATTTTTCTTCCCTTATCTTTGATTGTTGTTTTAAATTAATTTTCTTTTTATTTCCTTAATCCATTTTCATGTTTTCTACTTTTAAGTTTCTGATGTAAGACTTTTTTTTTCTTAACTTTTCGTTTACCTTTAATTTTTCATTTGAATTTTTTTTAAAATATTTGAATTAATATTTTTATGTTTTCTTAATTAATCCCTTTTCTTGATCTAAAGTTAAAAATCAAGAAAAGGGATATATTTTCTTAATTAATCCCTTTTCTTGATTTTTAATTTTAGGTTTCCAATCGAAGATTTCAATTGGGTGCCGTGTTGTGTTTGGATGAAGATTCAAGGATTATACTAATCCCTTTTTTTAATGTTTAATTATTTTAATCCAATGTAATTTCTAGGGTTTGATTGAAACAAATTCGGAAAGGAATTAGTATAATCCTTTCAGAATTAGGTTACCGATTAGTTCTATATATGTTCATTTTTTTTCCCTTCATATGAAAGCACATTCTACACTCCATATCTCGCCATTGTTTGTTCAAGAATTCTTCTTTTTTACTCTTATTGAGTTCTTAAGCATCATTCATCGATAGGAGTAGAGATTTTAATCACAGAGATGGATCATGTTGTTGGAGCGATTGAACCTATGGATTTTGGCAGCCATCCGTCCGGGATTGTCCCAGTTATTCAGAATGTTGTTTCCACTGTAAATTTGGGTTGCAAGTTGGATCTTGGAGTAATAGCACAGAAATCCCGCAACTCGGAATATAATCCCAAGCGTTTTGCTGCAGTTACAATGAGGATCAAGGAACCCAGAACAACAGCACTGATCTTCGCTTCTGGGAAGATTGTCTGCAGTGGAGTAAAAAACCGTGCAAGCATCCGAGGTTGCTACCAGGAAGTTTGCCCGGCTCATCCAAAAGCTCGGATTCCCAGCAAGATTCAAGAATTTCGAGATTCAGAACATGGTTGCTTCTTGTGACGTCAAGTTCCCAATAAGACTTGAGAATTTGAGTATCAGTACCCATGGAGTATTCTCGACTTATGACCCAGAACTGTTTCCAGGCTTGATATACAGAATGAAGAACCCGAAGACTGCCATTCTTGTTTTTTCTTCTGGAAAGATCGTCATTGCAGGGGCCAAGGTGACAGATGAAATATATGCAGCTCTTGAGAATTTCTACCCTGTGGTTACTCAATATAGGAAACCAGCAGTCCATCCTTGATTTCCCATCAAGAAATATGGAGAAAGGGGGACCTGTTGAAAGAATACAAATCAAAACTTGTGCACGAGGCGCGAGACCTCTATATATTGAATTAGTCATGGAGGTGACTGAATGAAACATGAATCAAAATTTGGTCCAGAAAGGCCGGACCGCTTTCACTGCTAGACTGTCTTCTTTTTTTACTCTTAACTTTTCGGTTCCTCATGTTTGATAGCCCAATATATTGGCCCCCAAACTCCAAAAAACTTGAAGTTGATTATTTCTCTACATAAGTTTTTAAACTTTATCCTACAAGTTGTTGGTAGTCATATAATTCAAATTTTGAATCTACACGTTTTCATATCTACTTACAGGCTTGATAGCCAACTCAATGAAACATGTTGAACCAAGATCTCCAAGACATTCACAAACCAACAAAGCCATAAAAACCATCATGTCCAACATACAAGCAGGGAAAATACAACGAAATGATACAATTACAAACTCCAAAGTGACACATCCATTAGGTGTGGAAATTAGACAATTAGACAACACAATCACACATAAAGGGAATCAATCCACATGATCGAGTAGTGAACCTCGAGATAAATAATATCCTAATACATTAATATGAATAATGCACCCATATGCATGTCCAACTGACGAGCAGAGCTCTGCTAATGTGCAAATACAGCCTTGTGCCGCATTTTGTTGCTAAGCATCCTGATATAAGACATCATAAGGAGAAATAAATTGACAACATAGGCGAATCCCGGCCCTATCGTTCAAATCAAGCTGCCTTTTAACAACGCTGTTGACTTCACAGTTGCAACGATAGAGCCTTGACTTGGAGTGGCTACATTGGTGATTGTGTTCCAACTTCACTGTGTCATTAATTTCCAGCAATGTGGTTCCAACTTCGGGCAATGTATCATTAATTTCCAGCAATCTCTCATACACAACTCCTTCCATGTATGCCATTTAAATAATTTACAAAAATAATTAAAACGTCATTCGATATGGTAAGGCTACTTATCTTTACACCATTATTATTACCAATTGATATGGTAAGGCTACTTAATCAATGCAATTTCAGAAGAGAGTAGAGATGCTATCAAAATTGAACTCAAGTTTAATATCAATATTGCTATTGTTGGCTTGAAATTTGGCTTCAAACAAGAACTAATTGATGAAGGGCAAAATTCATCATGCATATGAATTTCATGTACATTATGTGAATTTAAGAATGACACCAGGAGATATGAAAAATTCATCGCATTAACTGGTATGATATGATTTTCGATTCTTATCCAAATTCCTACCAATGTCTATTTTTGTTTTTTTTTTTTTATATCATTGCCACCCATTTCCACCTTCAAGACTACCAACTTGGCAAACACCAACTCCTACAATAAATTAACCAAACCACCACAAAAAACAGAGTAAAAAAACAACCATTTGAACATTGAATCGGGCTGTCCAAATAAAAGGACTACTCATCCATATAAAAATTCTTATTTTCCAATTTATTCTTATTGGACTACACAGAACGCAGTATAAGCCTTTTTATTCTTCTTTTCCAATTTATTTCCAGAGAGACCGATTTCATCCTCACTGCTGATGAATATAAAAAATTAAAAAAATATAGACACCAAATTAAAGGAAAAATTTCGCCCGAAGCTAACCTACTTTAAATGGAGACTCAAGACCTTCAACTTCGTCTTCCTCATTGCTGGCCAAGATGTTGATTTCCAAGTCGTTAGAATCGTCGAAAAGGAAATTTTCGTTTCTCCACCAACCCAACACGGAGCAATGTCTTCCTCATCGTCCATCGATCAATTTTTGGGTCAGATTCGGCCAAGAATAAAAAACCCCCCATTTTCTTTTGCATTCGGGAACCTTACCGGAAGAAGAGCTTATTTCTCTTCTGTGGCCGCTGCTTCAAAATTTGGATTGTCATTATCAGAAAAAAAAAAATTTGAATAGTCAATTTATTGCACTATTTTGGTTGAACCAAAAACTCACGAGAAAATGCTTTTTGACCCAGGAACTACCCTTTGTACAAGCCCAAGTAACCCACTTGCTACTAGTAGCGGGATTGAACAGTCAAGGCTTTTGGTTGCCGCCAATTTTGATATGGCTGGATTTCTACCTAGCTCGTCATCAGATTTACTTCTACGTAATCGTTGCTAACATTGCTAATAGGGGAAGATAAATTTCTAATTTATTTATGTAATCGTCTGTTCGAGTGAATGGGCCTATCCAATTTTATGATTCCGTCTAATTTCATGGCATTTCTCTTCTTTTAGCTCTTTGGATTTTATTTTCTTTTTCTATTTTTATGCGTGAAAGTCTACCTCCTCATGCAACAAGATTTTCTAGGCAATGTCTTTGTTTAATATGTTCTGTAAATATTTATTGTTTTGTCCAAGCATTTAGAACTAGCGTGAAATAGTGATTACCAGAATTGGGTAGCCGCAATTGCCTCCACTAACAGTGGTGGAACTAGAAATTATACAGAGTGTTTGGCAACTTCTTAGATTATAATCCGGATTATGATATGTTACGTGACATTATTTTATTGGTTGTTTTTTGTAAAAAGTAAAAAATTGCGACTTGACTTTACTTTTTGACTTTTTGAAAAAAGTGAGACTAATGAAATAATGTCCTGTGGCATATTATAATCCAAATGATCATATAAGGGAGTTGCCAAACACACAGTATATATTGATATATTGAGGGGAGAAATTTAGCATCAATCTTATTTTTTAAATATTTTAATATGCCAATATTTATACGACAAAATGATCATAGGTGCTAATTGGGCTTTGAGCTTTAAAGGTTAATTGCAAATAGGCTTTAAATTCTAGTCGTCCTCTAATCTCCTAAATGCTAAACCCTTACCTCTTCACTGACTGTCTCCTGCAGTCTCCATCCGGCAGCAATTTTCAAGGAAAAAATTTTGAGTTTCAAAAAATTTTGCAGGGGCGACCACCATTTCGGCGACCGACGTTGCCGGGCCGATCGTCCCGCCTTTCCATCCGCCCCTGCCCACTAGACCCCAGGGGCTCTGTCCCTGCTGGTTTTGGTTGACCTTTGGTACGATTTTACTTGCCATGTGTTTGATTTTTTTCCCCTGGAGAATGTTGCGTTTTTGTCAAGGCTTTGAAAGTAGTTTAATGAATGATGATTATAAGTTTTTAGTTTCGTTATGAACTAATAGGGTACATTTTCTCCTCTTGAAATTATATCGTGATCCAACTTATGTATCTTTTGCATGCTGCTTTATTTTCCAAGCGCTAAGTCCAGGAAAAAAAATCGATTTAAGTTCGAAGTATAGAGATCAGGGATGAGGCCTAAAGCCATGATACACAGTTAATTCTCTTATTCACCGTTGCTGTCACTAACAGGTTATGGTGTACTTGATTAAAAGAAATTGCTTACCATGATCCAATTCGGTTATGTACCACATTTTTAAAGTGAATTGTGCCTTGAATTAATGATCTAAGTTAAGTTGGAGAATATCATATAAATTTTTGCCCTATTGTTGAAATTGGGAAACAGAATGTTTAGTGATTGCGTATTTATGTAGAATGAGGATGACGAGTCAGTTCACAAATAAACTTGTTTGTCTCTTTCTCTGAATATGCACTTCTCTCTGTTCACATGTAAGCATTTATTTCTATAAAAGACTCCGACCTTCTCAGTTTCTATTTTGGAAAGATCATATAATTTAGAAATTTTTTCATGTCTTGTAGTCGCAGCAAGGGAACACTCTCCAGGACTAGTCTATCTGGAAACTCAGCAGATTTTTATAAAATCTAGAATAGTTTTTCCACATTAAATGTCAAATTAGATAAACTGAATTTGATTTCAGTTAACTATTAAATTCTTTTTTCGATGGGAGAGTAGAGTGGCTTGAAATGATGTTGAATCTGTTGACCATTATGCTGAAATTTTCGTCTTCTGGATGCTAGAGCTAAAAGTTGACCATATTTCAATTTTTGCGTGCTGTTGTAATCTTATCTAACTTATAGTTTACTGAATCTTTTATTTAAGAAGGATGAGCAACAATGATCATGTCCTAACATTCACTGGAGAAAATTTTGATCATTGGTCAATCAAAATGAGAACAATTTTGATATCTGAAGATTTGTGGGAATATGTCGAAGAAGGGTATGAAGCACCAAAACCTGATGTGAAAGCTGACAGCAGAACAAAAGCTGCAATTCAAGGAAAATAGAAAAAGTGATGCAAAAGCGCTTTCTTTAATTCAACGAGGTCTTTCACCAAGCTATTTTTCTAAGATCATCAATGCGAAAACAGCTAAGGAAGCCTGGGACACTCTACACAAGGAGTTAAAGGTAAACTCCGTGATATAAATTACTCGCTTCACAGTTCTAGTAGCTACGTGGAAGTGAAAATAGATTTATTTATTTATTTATTTTTTAAATTAGGAAAAAAAAAAGAAAAAAGAAATTTTTTAATTTCCTACCACATATCTATAGTGAATGAGAGAGCATATGTGGATGCCTAAAGCATAAACTTTCATGCCCAAGTTTCATCATCTATTAAAATCTATAACTTTATGCATACTTAATCCATCTTTTTTGGTTTTTTGACCTATATTTATTAAGAAACTTAATTTAACTTGATATATTTACTTAAAGGATGTATGATTTTGATTTTTTGACAATCATTTTCTGAAAAGTGATCTTTTTGGAGAAAGTGTGGTTGAAGTGATATGAGGAAACGTTAAAAACTATTTTTTAAAGTATGTGTGGTTGAAAATGAAAGTTCGAAAGAATCGATTCTCAAAGAAATAACTCCGTTCATGATTCAAGGCATTATAAACCAGGATGGTTTATAATCAAGATAATGATGAATTGCAGACTGACAAAAGAATGAACAAGCTAAGATATTTCTCCCAGAAAGAATGTTTGATCCCGTCCCTGCCTCCTGAAATTTCTATGCCAAAAGGAAATGAATAAGCTGGGGAACTCAGAACTTTCCTATGGAATTCACCATTGACATATTCAACAATGGAAATACATATGCAAGTCCAATTTTTTAATATGACCAACTCAGATCTTGCCCATCAGTACAGAAAAAACTTGTTTTTGTCTAGGATCATGTGCTTTCTCTATGTCCAAATTGCAAAAGCATCCACTAGAGCTGCATCTAGGATTGGGCGTCGGGCGGTTGGGTTTGGGTTTGAAGCAAACCAGAAACCAAACTGCCCATTTCGGTCTGGAATTTTTCCAAACCAAAAACGAGCTGCAAATGGTCGTGAACGAGCTGACCATAAAAAAATTCATTCGGTTCGGTTAAGACCTGTGGGTGGGTGTTTTATATGTTTAAACTGACTCTTTATAACTTTCAGTCCAAGATGGATAAATTGCCATGAAGTTCAACTGGCATTTAACGTTGCCTTTGACGGAGGCTGCCTCTTTTTAACTAAATAAGCACCACATGTGCTTTATATCAATTTTCGATGTGGGATTGAGTTTATGTGGGAAATGGGAAGTGATAGACTTTAATAATTCATTTACTTTATCATTTCTCCAAAATAATAGAGCAGGAGAGAACGGAGAGTTCAGGAGACTTGAGAGGGAAGAAACATGAGTACCGAGAGGATCATATTCAGAGGAATCGGAGGCGAGAATCAAGATGGGGAAGAAAACATGGGTTTCAGGGGAGAAGATTTGCGAAATAAAGTAAGCATTCCTGTCAAAATCAAAAGTATTCGAGCAAGGCTTGGAGTTCTCAAAAAGATTTTGACAATGTGGCTCTCTTCTTTTTTCCCGTTAACAGAGGCGAAGCCTCCGTGGGACGGACTGCACTCAACTTTACCCCGACTCATTAGAAATTCAGCCTGACCGCATTCAACTTTCCGCCGGTCCACTTGCACGCCAACAACAAGAAGCCAAGTTATGTCTCTGAGTGACGGTCGTATTTGGATTGGGATGAATTTTCATGGCTTGGCATGAGAAGTCTTTGGGTTTTCACTGGTCGCCATTGATTAGAGTAGCAGAGGCTTCGGAAAAACGAGAGAAGGAGAAGTTAAAAAGTTAGGGATTTATTTGGAGGGAAATTACATACTTACCCTTGTTTCTGTTAACCCACATCACATTCCCTTTTGATTTATCATTTATAACATTGTTTTTATTTGTATTCTCTGGATGTTTCACAATTTAAGAAATTGATCTAATTCAAATTAACTTTCATTAATCAAATATCGTAACAATTTTCTCAGGCTTTCTAACATTGATGTTGTTTTATATATTTCTTTATATTACCCTTTATTGTGATGTAAATTTATTTGAATTTGTGCTGCTTATAATATAGATTGTACTTTCTACCTTAAAAAAATGTCAATAGAATTTTATAGTACATTTATTAACATGTAATAAATCACTGTTAATATTGAACTTGGATCAATATCGTCTATATTTTATTTTGACTTACTTTAATATATTACTTCAAAATTTTAATTAATATTTAGTTTCAAAGTTAGAATGATAAGAGAATTCTATTTCGATTTCTACGTATAATTGTATCACTTAAAATTTTCTCTTTGATTCACCGCTTATTTGCTTCCAAAATTTATACTAACTTTTGTCACATTTCAAAGTTTAAATCATACTATCAATCTAATTATTAAATGACCGCTTGTCACAAAAAATTCTATCAACATGCTACAACATTAAAGTGCCGACCGCACTGAAAATAAAACCTGGCTCCGCCCCTGCCCGTGAAAGACCGTTGCCGATTTGAACTAATTGGGGATTTGAGCTCTCAGTTTCAGTTTCACCTATGTTCTTCTTCCTCTATTTTTTTTTTTTCCTTTTTTTGATTTGTGGCGTTGGGTTATGGTCGCATGGGTGGATTCCTTTGATTTTGTGTTGTTGTGGGCTTTTAGCCAATTCTTCGTTTTTAGATCAGTGTTGTGTGAACCTTCGTCTCTCATGTTAGATCTGTGGGTTGCCGGTTGTGCATAAAATTGTTAGCATAATCAGTTTCGTCTTTTGGCTGATTCTTCGTTTTTAGATCTGTGTTGACCTTCATCTCTGATGTTAGATATGCCGGTTGCCGGTTGTGCATAAAATTGTTAGCATAATCAGTTTTGTCTTCGGTTCACAGCTCGATTTGTTGGTTCGGTTCAGCTCGGGTCCGTTCATAGCGGTTCGGCACGGTTTGGTTCAAATCGGGTCGGTTTAACTCAGGTTTACACCCCTCTAACGCCAACCAAATCGAACCACATGCACTTACTCACAAACCGACCGAGCCGAACTGAAGAACTGGTAAAAACCGCCCGGTCGGTTGTCGGTTTAAGTTGGTTAACTCGGTCTAAATGCCCACCACCCCTGCATCACATTCTGATAGATCTATATTTTTTAGTTTCCATTTCTCTTTTGGTTGATTTAAAGACGGTATATGCATGCTCTTTTTGGAATAAATACCTCTTCAACACCTTTTAAGCTTTTAAGTATCTATCTGTTCACAACTTATTGACCTTCCTGAATAACTCTCTCTCTCTATAGCAAGCCTTAGGAGTATCAATAACCATCTCCTTAGTTGCGAGTCTCCTTACTGACCACTTGTCTTGGGTAGTTAATTTAAGTTCATGGCAAGAACCTTTTCTCCTTTTGGCGGGAAAGGTTTCTAACTTCTTGGACTGATTCCCATTTTGTGTGAATGCTAAATCTGGTACACAACTTTTAAGATTATCTCCATTGATTTGATTAACATGAGAAACTTGAGTACATGTTATTGACATCATGGTCAAACTTTGATTTATGACCTATTTCTTGCACAATGATTAGAAAGGCATTTTTTATTGCAAATATTTTAGTCGAAAATGTTAATTCTTCCATCCAAATTCCTAATCTGATGGTGTTTGATTTTCATTTTGTTTAATGGAAAATGTTATGCAACTTCTTGTTAAGTGGCTGCATTTTCTCCAAAACCAAAGGAATCGATTTCTTTTCTTTTGGGTGCTGCAAAAGTTTGGGGGGGGGGTGATTTTATTTTATAGGTAATTCATATTTTTTAGATTCCACTTTCAATCAAACATACCATAGAATAAATTTTCATGAAATTAAATTACAGGCAATTTTATATGTCGTATCCAGATTGTTCCTTTTTTGGCTTTGCCCCAACTGGCTTACTTGTTTTAGTTTGCTTTAGGTTCCTTCTTAAGCTAGTTCACTAGGATTACCATGTTGTGAGCATGAAAACAGAACGGAGTCAAGACAATCTAATGATCTATCAATAATTGCAACTGAAAAAGAAAAGGGTCCTCTATTTCAATAACTATAATAATTTTGAACAAAAATGAATTAAGTGGAGCTAAAAGAACTAGAAAATAAGATAGTTTCTCGCTCTTAATGGTAAATTTTATTTTATTTTTTTATTTTTTTTGGGTGATTAATGTTTGCTGCATGTTTGAATTCTTAGTTGTGTAAGGCCCAGCATTTAATTCTCTGTTATCTGTTTCAGAAGGATTCCTCAGGCATTGATCTTACAATGGTTGAAGTCACATCAATGCCCGAGCCTTTTTCCGGCCGCCAGGCTATACCTAATGGGGATGAGGAAGGAATTACACCCCTTCTGCAAGAACCATTTTATGATTTGGTGCTCTCTGAGATCGATATTAAACCTACGAGTTACCTGGTAATTTGTTCCTTCAGAAAAAATAACAACAAAGTTCAATCCTACACAGCCGTCTTTATTACTGTATTACAGAACTAGCCTACATGTCACTTGGTAATTTGTGCAAAATAGTTTTCATCTCAATCGCTCATTCCATATAGGATGAAGCTTTAATACTTGATATATTGGTGTAAAGCAATATTCGATATTTGTTTAGTGTACTGTGTTCATTTGTTTTATATATATATATATTACTACTAGTTAAACGCTAATGCACCGTCAAATAGTAGTATTCATCCAATATTATACATGAGACAGGATTGGTTGTCTTAAGAGGTCTGTCTAAAAATCAGCAATGATATTATTTCCTACCTTCTGTGTGCATGCTTGCAGAGTTTTCCACCTGAATTGGATTCTGCGCTACCTTCTACAACAGTCCCAGCCATCATAAGATGCTTCGGCAAGACATGGGAAATAACTTTCTGTGGGGAAAGGAGGCCAAAGGGCTTTGATTCCAATTGGAGAAGGTTCATGGTCGACAACAACCTAGGTGCTGGAGATTTCCTCATATTTGAACTCCTGGAAAGCACTTCTTCTAAAGTTATGTTTAAAGTTCAGTTTCTGAAATGCACCGTTCCACCAGAAGTGCAGGAGCTGATAGATAAGAGAAAAGCTGAATTTGAACAGAGTATAAGCAATCTGATCGTTCTTGATGACGAAGAGTGGGATCTTAATTGTTTCATGCGGAGAATATTGAAAAGGATTTGGTATTTGAACTTTGAACTCCTACATGAATGTGCCTTTTTACCCTCCATGTCAGACCACAGTATTTCAAAGTTGTTCTCTTGTTCTGTACTTCTGTTATCCCTTTTACTTCTAAATAAAAATTAGAGGGAAGTGTTTGACTATATTTGTGGTACCGACTGTTTCATTACATGTTGCGGTACAGGACGCTGGAATGGAGAAGATGATTCTTGCAAAAAAAACTCGTACCAAGCAAGATCTATATTTTCTTGATGTCTTTTTATTTATTAATTATTTCACATTAATAATCATAATTCGTTATTAATAGTGCACATTAAATATGAGTATATAAGAAAATTAATATTTCAATTACATTTTAAAAAGGAAGTGGTCTATAAAAAGGTGTCGACTTTTGTAATATCCCCTTATTTTTTATTTTATGTGACTAGGAATTGAAAGAAGTGTACAAAATAGAGTGAAAAGTGAAAAAGAGGTGAGGACAGAGAGAAAAATCATTTTAGAAATGTGGAAATGAAAAGAAAATTGAAAACATATGGGACTCAAATATTTTTTTTTTTTTTGTCTTTCTCTCACATGGTGTATTGGAGATGCTCTTTAGCGTAATGATAAGGAATGATTCTATTTGACTACATGAAAAACGAAAATAGAGTAGGTTCCTTTTTCTAATAATAATTTGGATTAGGGAAAAAATACATTATAGTAATTTATTTCATCAGCTAATAAAATTTTATTCGATAGCTGCCCTCCCCGTCCTACCAGTTAGACGTGTGCTCTTCCGATCTCTTTTAAATAAAAGGGATGAGCATTCCAATGAAATGAAATTTTAATAGACTCGTGCACAAACAAGCAATTGACATCATAAAACAGCAACACAAAAGTCATACTATAATTTGCCATCCACTGGTGCTAAAAACGGACTTTACAATCTTTGGAACCGAAACTAAAGAAATGTTAAAATTTGAGGTTTGATCGCTATATAGAAACTTTCCAGGTGCAAAATGAGAAATCTGGAATGTGAAAGGGGGGATTTTTTTTTTTTTTTTTTTTGGGCTGTTCATGGGAATTTTCCCTTTCTCATTCCCAAACTAAACCCAATTTCTTACACGTTTTGGGCTTTAACAGGACGCAGAGATTCGACAGAAGAAGAACGAGTGCTATAAGGACATAGAGAGGTAAATTTCGCATATTGATCATGGTTTCTCTAATGGGTTTTCTTCTTTCCAATTACATACTAGCGTATCTATTGTTGGTTCCTTCGAAGGGTGTTCAGTAGTGCGTTTTTAAATTCTCGATTTTTTGTAGCTTTTCAACAACTTCTTGTTCCGAAGTGGATTGTGGGGTAAAAAATGCAAGTCGTCGGTGATAGCCAAGGACATTTGCGCTTTACAATGCTATTCTCCAGTCTGTTATGAACTCATTTATGAGAGCGATCCGGTGAAAATTTAGTGAATTATTATTATGTAGTTGAGTGACAAATTTGAATCTATGGTAGCTCATATAAGCAGCTCATATATATGGATTTAGTTCAGCTCAATATGTATGCTTATCATTTTTTTTTTCTGTTCTCCAATTGTAGTCGGGAGCAGGGAGAAAGATTATGTGAGGAGGCCGGACTCCGGAGTACAAGTACTGTATGCACAGGTAATCTGAACGTATCTGCTTCCCAGGGGAAAAAAAGAAGAGAGAGAATGATCTTTTTTGAGTTTACTAGATGTTCATGTGTAGTTATGCCATTGAAAATGAAAGTATCTGAATGCTATTAATAGGATCTTTAGTTGATTTTTCTTTTCTGTAGTTAGATAAAGCTAAGCTTTAATTACCTAGAAAATGATAAATTATTAAATTTTGCAAATTAATCATAATTTTTCTTCTGGGTTTTCTTTTCTCTAATTATATACGTATATATTTATTGTTGGTTCCTTCGAGGGTTGTTCAGTAGTGCGTTGTCCATGATTGCCATGAAAGCCAGTATCTCTACAAATGGAAGAAAGGATCTTTACGCTTCAATCTCTAAAGCATTGGCTTCAGCGGGAGACCTGAAGAACCTCCAAAAAATCCATTCCTGTATAGTAACTTATGGTTTACAAAGATTGGTATTTTTCTCGGGCAAATTAATATCGAAGTACTCCCAATTTAGATATCCAAACTCTTCTGTATGGATATTTCGTGTAAATTCACCCACAAGAAATGTGTATATGTGGAATACAATTATTAGAGCAATGACACAAAATGCATTGTTTAAAGAAGGGATAGATTTTTACAGACAAATGAGACAATCCAAGGTTGAACCAGATAGATTTACTTTTCCTTCTGTTGTTAATGCGTGTGGGAGTTTGATGGATTTGGAATTGGGGATTGAGGTTCATGAGCATGTTCTAAAGGTGGGATTTGAATCGGATTTGTATATTAATAACGCCCTTATTGATATGTATTCAAGGTGTAAGGTATTGAGTCGAGCACAAAAAGTGTTCAATGAAATGCCTCAAAGAGATCTGGTTACTTGGAATAGTCTGATATCGGGGTATAGTTCCAATGGATACTTTGAGGAGGCATTGGCAATGTATTATCAATTAAGAATGTCAGACTTAGTTCCTGATTGTTTTTCGTTTTTGAGCGTTTTACCAGCTTGTGGTGGACTAGGGGAGGTTGAGGAGGGCCAGATAATTCACGGTTTGGTGGAAAAGATTGGGATTAAGAACTATGTGGTTATCAGTAATGGGTTGCTGTCTATGTATTTTAAGTTTGATATGTTAACAGAATGTCAGAGGATTTTCCATTGGATGGTTGTTAAAGACACTATCACTTGGAATACCATGATTTGCGGATATTCGGAGTCTGGTTTGTACCAAGAGTCGATCAGGCTGTTTTTGGAAATGATGAGTCAGTTTGAACCTGATATTTTAACAGTTACATCTGTTCTCCGTGCCTGTACTTATACGGGAGACCTGAAATTGGGAAGATATATCCATGACTATATGGTTAAGAATGGAAGTGAATGTGATACTGTGGCTTGTAATATTATCATCAACATGTATGCCAAATGTGGAGATATATTGAGTTCAAGGAAAGTTTTTGAGAGCATGAGGATTAAAGATTTGGTTTCATGGAATTCATTAATAAATGGTTATACCGAAAAAGGACTTCATAAGGAAGCGATTGAGCATTTTAAGAGGATGAGGATGGATTTGCAACCTGATTCTATCACTTATGTGACACTTCTTTCTAGTTGCACTCAACTGATGAACATAGAATGGACAAAAGCACTCCATTGTGAAATAATAAAGCAAGGGTTCGATTTTTCACAAATTGTGAGTAACGCTCTTGTTGATGTATATGCCAAATGTGGAACAATGGGTGATTCGCTAAAACAATTTGAAAATATGAAAGTTCGGGATATAGTAACATGGAATACTATTATTGCTGTATCTTCTCATTCTAAGGATAGTAATCTAGGTTTTAGAATGATCCGTAAGATGAGAATGGAGGGACTGATGCCGGATATACCTACCTTATTAAGTACATTGCCTTTGTGTTCCTTGCTTATTGCCAAAAGACAAGGGAAGGAGATACATGGATGCATTTTCAAGTTGGGTTTTGAATCTGATATTCCAATTGGGAATGTTTTGATTGAGATGTATTCTAACACTGGTTTTTTGAAGAATTCTGTATTGGTCTTTCAGCAAATGAAAAAAAGAGACGTAGTTTCATGGACAGCGATGATATCTGGATATGGAATGTATGGTGAAGGAAGGAAAGCTCTTAGAACTTTTGAGGAGATGAAGGCAGATGGTGTTGTTCCAGATCACATTGTGTTTGTTGCCATCATATATGCATGTAGTCACTCTGGTTTGGTGGAAGAGGGACGGGCTTGCTTTAATCAAATGAAGAAAGACTACAATATTGAGCCTAGGCTGGAACATTATGCTTGTGTCGTTGACCTTCTTTCACGATCTGGCCTATTAGCTGAAGCAGAAGAGTTTATTTTCACCATGCCATTACATCCAGATGCAAGTATATGGGGGTCTTTACTTAGTGCTTGCCGAGCAAGGGGAGACCTTGAAATTGCAGAACGTGTGTCAGAACGCATCGTTCAATTAAACTCAGATGACCCTGGATATCATGTTTTAGCCTCAAATGTTTATGCTTCCTTGGGGAAGTGGGAGCAAGTTAGGATGATACGTGCATCCTTAAAAGCTAGAGGACTCAGAAAAGACCCTGGATGCAGTTGGGTGGAGGTTCAGAATAAGGTTTACTATTTTGGGTCTGGTGATCGGTTCTTTGAACAGTACAAGGAAGTCAACAAGTTACTAGATATCTTTTCTGGATTAATGGCCAAGGAAGGCTATGTTGCTGACATTAAATCTGTTTTGCATGACATTGAGGAAGATGAGAAAATGGACATTCTTTGTGGCCATAGTGAAAGGCTTGCCATAGCATTTGCATTGTTGAACACAAAGCCTGGTACCCCTTTGCAGGTAATGAAGAATCTCCGTGTCTGTGGTGATTGTCATACTGTGACAAAGCACATATCAAAAATTGTCAAACGGGAAATATTAGTCAGAGATGCCAATCGCTTTCATTTGTTTAAGGATGGAACATGTAATTGTGGAGATCACTGGTAAATGTACCATTGGTGGCATATATTTTGTGACTGGAGAAAGATCTTTATAGTTTGTATTGGAAGCATTTTTATTTTACATGCTTAGCTCGTGGATCCCAGAATCATTCTGCTCTCAGTGATTTCGAATGAAGATTGTAGAAATGATGGTCGAGAGAAACTTGAACTCAATAGGTAAAACTTGTGTTTTTCTAATGTTTATGCTTACATTTATACATTCCACGGCATGGAGAAATTTGCAGCATGTATTGTATGGTCAATAGTTTCTTTTTCCACTTGATTTACTATCTTCAATATTTTCCAAATGTGGTTCAGGAAGTTGGATGCCTTTTTTATTCATAGATTGATCTGTCTTTATGCAGACCATTTGTGCAGTGATTACAAAGGTCAGATCAGATGAATTCTTCGGAACCTGATCTTACAATGGTTGAAGGCACACCAATGCTGGAGCCTTTTTTGAGCGGCGGGGCTATACCTGATCTGGATGAGAAGAAATTACACCCCTTTTGCAAGAACCCTTTCATGTTAGCCATCTAATTCTATCTCATTCTATTTCAAATTCGAATTTAGTCAAACAAATCACATTCATATATCTTATTAGACCCATTGCAACACAAATCTCCATCATTCAACTCCACTCATTCACTCTCTTATTTCAAGAAAAAAAAAATGCGAAAAAATGCGAAGGCTAACAACGTCTACAGGGGGTGAAGGTTTAACACTTGATATTGGTGTAAAGTAGTGTTCCATGTTGTTTAATGTACTGTGTTCATTTATTTATATATTTTTAATAGTTGAACACTAAATGAACCCTCGAATGGTATTACTCACCTATTCTACATGAGAGAGGATTGCTCGTTTTAAGAGGTCTGTCTAAAACTAGGCAATGATAGTATTTTTCTACCTTCTGCTTGCAGAGTTTTCCACCTGAATTAGATATGCCTACCTCATACAACAGCCCCAGCGATCATAAGATGCTTTGGCGAGACATGGAAACTAACTTTGTGTGGGGAAAGGAGGTCAAAGGGCTTTGATTCGAAAGTTCATGGTTGGCAACAATCTAGATGGTGGAGATTTCCTCATATTTGACCTCCGGGACAGCACTTCTTCTAACATCATGTTTAAAAATTCAGTTTCTGGATTCAGTATTCCACCTGAACTGCAGGAGCTGATAATAATAAGAGAAAAGCTGGATCTGAATAGAATACAGGCAACATGATCATTGTTGACGCCAAAGAGTAGGATGCTAATAGTTTCATGTGGAGAATATTGACGAAGATTTTCCGTTCAAACTCCTACACGAATGTGCCTTGTTACCTATCCATGTAAATTTTCTCAGCAAACAGTATCCGTCAAAATTTCTTCTTCTTGATTATGTTAACTATTTTACTTTTAAAAGGGAAGAGTCTTCGACTTCTAGGAATGATCTCCATTTTCTGGCATCAACTTAATTTCACGACATGGTGCTGATTGGAAAGGGAAAACAGATTCTTAATACGGTGGTCTCATGATTCAGGAATTAGCCATGATGTACTGCCTTGCATAATTACGGATCAAGCTCTGTATGCTAATCAGAGGAAGGGATGGAAAAATGAAAATAGAGAAAAAAAGTGAGAAATGTGAAACAGGCGAATCAACGTTACATTTTGTAATTAATAGCTTTCTCTTGGTCATCAATTAGTATTAGAGTATATATATAATAAAATTGGTTGGCACATTATGTGCTAACTAGTTGAAATGCAACAACACAGAAGAATATCCACTTTTAAGGTGTTTTTTCTCCTTCCATTTGACAGTATCGCTCGTCACAACTACTTCAGGAAACGATTTGGGGTGAGAAAATTTCCAGTATGACCTGGTACTAGGTAATATTGTTACTTAGTACTAGAGGCCAACATAGCATTGACAATTGGATATAGAAGACTCAATTGAGAATGCTCATTCCAATCTCCGGCCAGACATTGACGGGATTATACTGTCCGATATTTATGTGGTGCACCACATGTTAGTTCCCAATAATCTTTCGTTATATAGGGGTCTAGCTGCATAAATCCATTTGAAGATATTTTCATTGAGCCGTCTCCCTGTTTTTTTTTATTTTTTATTTTTGGAAAATACTTACGAGTAATACTCAGGGCACTGGGCACATTAGTTAGCTTATCATTGGGAGTCAAAGATAGGTCCTAAAAGAGAATCTCTCGTGCATCCCATGGCTTTGTAGGACAGTGTGGTGGAGATATATAGAAAGTGTAAAAGATTATTATTATCACCTTTTGAAAGGTCTAAAAGATTATTTGAGTGAAGAGTAAGAAGAATAGAGAATTCTGAAAATAATGATAAAATAATAATAGAAAATATAACGTAGGATGCGTGATTAAAGGGGAAAAGAAGAAATGTGAGGGAAAATGTGGTAAATATGAGGAAAAGTTGAAAAAAAAAGAGCTAAAAAAGTGATGCTTGATAGATTTAAGTGTGTATCTCCTACTACGATTTTGGGGTGCAATTCATTTTTTGTATTGGAGATGCTCCATGAAGATAACGTGGGTGCGTAAATGGATAATTCTAGTTTCATTACTCTTAGAGTACTGGAGATTTTTCGTTTTTCTTTATTTCTTTCTTTCTTTCCTTTTTTTTTTTTTTTGACAGAGATTTTTCATATTTAATGATATTGGTTTTAGGTATGAGATTCCGATGTATGTTTTTTCTCTCTTCTTTGAAGAATTATTCTACTCATAAAAAATAAATAAATAATTAAATAATTCTTCTTACAAATTTATGTAGCCATGTTATTGTTAGAATAACGTCCGGCACGCCTAAGGTCATCTCTAACCAGAAAACTCTATTTTACAGTTTTACAACTCTAAAATACAGATTTTCAAACTCTATTTCACAAATCTTCTCCAACCCGTAAACTTAAAAAAGGATCCCACGTATTATCCACCTCATATTCTTGTTTATTAATTATTACATATATAAAATTTTAAATAAATAGTTGAAAATATTACATTTATTTTCACATCGAAAAATAAGTACGAAGTACATGGCGATAATCCCGTAACATCAAGCGGGACTAATCACAAATGGGAAAAAAAGATCCATATACTTGGAAAGACACACATAATAAATAAAAAAAAGTACAACAAGTGCAACTCAACTAAGCATCAGAATTAGTATATTCCTCCCACAAATATTCAATTAGGTCATCAAGAAGTTAGTGGTGCGCGGTCTTATTCCTTATCTGCTTAAGTTGTGCCAGAAATTCTTGTAAGCGCTCATTATTATCTGTAGCTATCTCCACGTTCGGAGCATGAGCCTCAGGACATTCTAAGATTGGTGCATGTATATAACGTTCATCCTCGATAATCATGTTGTGCATAATTATGCATGCTGTCATGATATCATGTAGCACACGCTTGCTCTACAACCTTGCCAGACCGGCAATTATTCCCCACTTGGCTTGGAGAACTCCAAAAGCTCGTTCGACATCTTTTCTACAATTTTTCTGCTTTGAAGTAAAGTATTTCTTCTTCCGTCCTTGAGGTTTTTGAATTGTTTGCACAAAAGTAGCCCACTTCAGGTATATACTGTCCGCTAAGTAGTAACCCATGTTGTACTCCTTTCCTTGTATCACATAGTAGGCAGTAGAGCAACACCATTGGCTATGTTTCCAAAGATATGCGATGTACCCAACATGTTGACGTCATTGTTTGAACCAGGCATCCCAAAATGTGCGCCAAATCCATAAATCATAATCAGCAAGAACCTCAAGGATTATCATGGAATGACCACTTCGCCCAGTGTACTGTCTTGCCCAAGCTATAGGGCAATTTTTCCTCTTCCAATGCATACAATCTAGGCTTCCCAACATAACTGGAAAACCACGCTGTTGACCGATATAGAGCAATCTTACCACATCTTCAGCTGTTGGATACCTCAAGTAACGTCCCCCAAATACGTCGACTATTGCACGACAGAACTTCTTAGCACTCTCAATAGCAGTTGGCTCACCTATCTTGACGTACTCGTTTGTTGCATCTGCGGCCATCCCATATGCTAGAATCCTAATTGCTGTTGTTAATTTTTGCAACGGAGTCAGTCCAAGCCGTCCAAATCCGTCACTTTTTTGAATAAAGTAACTATCATGAATTTAGACAGCTTCTACGATCTGTAAGAATAATGTTCTTGACATTTGAAAACGTCGCTTGAACAATGATTCGTCGTACAACCCATTGGGTGCAAAGTAGTCATTGTACATTTTTCTTTCTACTGTTGCTCTGTTACGATTGATGACTTAGTGACCCAGAACCAAGCCGCGATGGGGCGTGGACATACCTTGCTGGATTAAATGGGAGATCGGAAGAGCGTCATTATTGGAGCTCAGGCAATGGACTAGTTATTGTTCTATATCGATTGCTTCAAGCTCGTTCTCTAAGAGCTCGTCTACATCAAATTTGCCTCCAGATAATGACGAAGATGAATAGTATTCATTTGAAGGTCGGTTGAAATTGAAATTCATTTTTGCGTAGTGAATGGACAAGCTACTATGTGATGTACTATTTAGAGTTATGATGTTTTGGTGGAGTTCATGGAGTATTATATAGACCACTCACCATACACTAGATGAGTCACATGTGATAAATATGAATTATTGGATGGATTGGACATATCCACATAGTTGGATCATAATTATTGTCCTTGATCTATCTGAAAAGCTCAGATGAATCTGGACCATAGGATGATCGGATGGATTCTCCACCGTCCAATAACTTCTATTATTGTTCTTACTTTTTCTAAAAAGCCTCTGAAAATCTCAAGCAACGGACTATTATTTGTCCAAACTTTTTCTGAAAAGCTTTGATGAATTTGGACCATAGGATGGATTGGATGGATAATCCACAGTCCGATAGCTTCTATTATTGTTATTACTTTTTCTGAAAAGCCTTTGAAAAGCTCAGGCAATGGACTATTATTTGTGCCAACTTTTTCTGAAAAGCTCTGACCATCAGATGGATTGTGTGAATCTATACCATCGGAGCGTTTCAATTGTCCTTACTACATCTGAAAAGCATCTGATGAACCAGGACCGTCAGATGACTTGGGTTAATCTACACTGTTACATTGTAATTATTATCTTACTATCGGAGCGTTTCAATTGTCCTTACTACATCTGAAAAGCATCTGATGAACCAGGACCGTCAGATGACTTGGGTTAATCTACACTGTTACATTGTAATTATTATCTTACTATCGGAGCGTTTCAATTGTCCTTACTACATCTGAAAAGCATCTGATGAACCAGGACCGTCAGATGACTTGGGTTAATCTACACTGTTACATTGTAATTATTATCTTACTATCGGAGCGTTTCAATTGTCCTTACTACATCTGAAAAGCATCTGATGAACCAGGACCGTCAGATGACTTGGGTTAATCTACACTGTTACATTGTAATTATTATCTTACTATCGGAGCGTTTCAATTGTCCTTACTACATCTGAAAAGCATCTGATGAACCAGGACCGTCAGATGACTTGGGTTAATCTACACTGTTACATTGTAATTATTATCTTACTATCGGAGCGTTTCAATTGTCCTTACTACATCTGAAAAGCATCTGATGAACCAGGACCGTCAGATGACTTGGGTTAATCTACACTGTTACATTGTAATTATTATCTTACTATCGGAGCGTTTCAATTGTCCTTACTACATCTGAAAAGCATCTGATGAACCAGGACCGTCAGATGACTTGGGTTAATCTACACTGTTACATTGTAATTATTATCTTACATTTATTTAGTATATCTTACCTTTAGATTGTAATCTGATCCAATCCATGTATGATGATTTTCGACCGTCAGATCAATCTTTCAAACCCCGTGCATTGGATTGAAATTATTTGCTGAAACTGTCTCACTCAAAATTTCTTATAAAATGAGGTGCAATCTTGCATCCTTCTCACCTACATCATATACAATCTTTACATCCATTGCCTTTAATATCAGCAAAATGAGTAGAGGCACAAGCTTCACAACAGAATAAGACGTTCTCCTATGCATTGCCTACCTAGATATTTCACAATGTCCCATAGTCGGCATTAACCAGTCTAGAGAGAAACTATAGGATAGAGTTGCAAACAAGTATAACGAAGTATTTCCACCTCACATAACTTTGCTTTGCACAGGCTGATCCCTCTAGACTCGCTTTCAACAAATTGCCAAAGCTATTACCAAATTCAATGAATGTGTTCGATAGGTTCGACAGTTGAACTAGCCAACCAAAGTGGTTCATCCGATAAGGACATCGTATGACATGCCCCATTCCTAGCATCTCTAACTTACTAGAAGTGTGATATGCGCCCACAACAAGTTCAAACTGGAAGCCAAAATTTATCGTCAAAGCTCGTGCACATACTAATGATCCTAGAAAAATTTCGACAGCACCTCCCTTATTTTAGTAGCAAAACCAACTTATATCAATTCCTAATACCAACACATCAACCTCCCACAAATAATAATTTCTCATTATAAGCAACATCACCTCATAAATCAAGCAATATACTAAACCAAATATGATTCACTCAATTTCAAACTATATGCTAATAACCTTATACATGTCAACCTTATAAATCATAGGATTAGTAAATCTTATAGCAAATCAATTTCATTACGTGGTGGCTCAATTCTCGAAATAGTGGGCTTGATACTGATGTGTTGCCCAAACTCCAATTGCTACCTGAAAGAAAACCATTTGGAAAACATGTGAGCTAATAAGCCCAGTGAGTGGAGTTTTATAATTAAGCATGCTTTGGAAAGTCGAAACATAAATTTTACAAAATCTCGAATAAAACATTCAAGTGCATTTGAGAATTTCCATGACTTTAAATGTAAATTCAGCATAACATCAATATTTGTAGAATCATGACATCTTGGAACACATCATGAATATCATTTCACTTCATAATCATCATAAAATTTGCTAGAAAACATCATGAACATCAATCATTTAATAATCATCATGAAATTCACTAGAAAATATCATAAAAATTATTTCATTTCCAAGATTATAATAAAATTTTCCCCAAAGGGTATCCAATATCTCATGATCATAATATCAAGTCATACGCGCGTAGACATCAGCTTGGGCTATAGGTACCTTATAACCCCTTTGCCTTAGGCAGCACAACGACCAACTTGAGCCATAGATAGCA
Source organism: Nyctanthes arbor-tristis (assembly GCA_963692815.1). NCBI lineage: Eukaryota > Viridiplantae > Streptophyta > Magnoliopsida > Lamiales > Oleaceae > Nyctanthes > Nyctanthes arbor-tristis. Next base: position 25,275 of record CAVNYN010221098.1, read on the forward strand.
CATAGGCCCCTTCGCTTGGGCAGCGTTCATTTGGTCAGCTTGAGTCATAAGCCCCTTCGCTCGTAGGCGGCTTATCATTTTGTCAGCTTGAGCCATATAGGCCCTTTCACCCGTAGGCGGCATAGTCATAATATTGTATACAAATTTGGGTGTCATGCATCATAATCGTGTTTCAAATCAACCATTTCTCTAAAAATCGTGAAGCATGATAAACCAAATACATTTTCTCTAAAAATCATGACATCATGTTTGCATAAAACTCCACATAAACTTTTCCAAGAGAAATCCACATAACTTTTCTAAGAAACCTCAATCTTTGAAATTTCATAAAATACATTCATCATAAACATTGCAAGTTTCTGTGAAATCAAAGTATAGCATATTTCATTTAGAAAGAAAAGAAGAGGAAAGGCTCCACTGATCTCTAAGTAGCCATGTACATGTAGCCCATTTCGTGTTTCTTGTAGCATAGCATAAAGACTCTTATTTCAATTCCTTTCCTCAAAATATCTTGTTGTCTATATAATTTATATTTTCTTAACTTTCCGATCATTCCGTGTTATTGACTTTCCTCTTTTTTCCATTTACTTATTGCACATCCTAACTTGCTTAGTTATTCACCATATAATTCATTAATCCCCTATATAGATACATTTTACTCTTTAAAGTCATATCTCATTTTTTTCCTTTTAAATTTATGTCAACTCCATAATTTCTTCAACTAAAGAAAGCCATAATATAATTGCTCTTGAAGTCAATTATTCTCTTCATTACCATATATGATCACATCTTTAAAATATCAATAACACTTAATACCTTCCATGTCAACAATAGTTATGGCTATTTATATCATAATTCCAAATATTGTGTAAGATGTTCTCTTGTATTTATATTCAACACTTTATAGTTCAATAAATTCTTCTTTTCACTTAAACTTGGAAATTGAATCCATCTCTCTAAGCTCCCTTTCATTAAAGCCCAAATCATACTAGTTTATTCCTACCTTTGTATGGTTAAAATTAATCTTTAACAATCATCTTAATATTCACATTTTCTATCATGGATAAAGAGAGCTAGATACACTTAATCCCTTTTTGGTCACAAGTCTTACATTTCTTTAAATCTTCAATAGTTCTTCATTCTTCAAATAAATATATGTTTGTCACCTTCGTATGGTTATCCTAGAGACTTTACTCCATCTTATAAGTTGTAGTAATATCACATATTAAAATCTTGAATATCTACTAAATATCAACACTAATTCCTTACCATTAACACTAAATTCTTTCTTAGCCTTTTAACATATTTCCACATTTGCTAATAAATATTAAGTCATTCATTATTTGCATTTATTTTCAACTTCACCAATTTCTCAATTGTCATGACACCATTCCATAAATCATAACACCAACTTATATATATATATATATATTTCAACTAATTCTTACACATAAAATTTCATCTTTATACAAACCAATTATAAATTCTTATAATGATATAAAGAACCTTAAATCTCATCACCCATTAATGATTTTATGCCTCTAGAACATGTATTAAACAAAATTACAATCTACTATTGTGTATTCCTAAAAATTTCATAAACCCCAATAAAATTTACATTCCTAAACTTATATAAATCTAAGGCATAAGGATCAATAACACTTACTTTGTTGATCTTGGCTCTCCTTCTTCCTCTTCCCAAGATTCTTCCAAATTATTTTCGTTTTTTTTTTCTCTCGGGCGCCAGAACCACGCTGCCTTTCTCTCTTTTCTTTCTTTCTTTCTTTATTTTTTGGTTGATTTTTTTGTTTATTCTATATAATACACACACACACACATAATGCCAAATGGGCCAAGCCCACTAGAACTCTCTGGAGACGAGTTCTTTCATTTCTTTCCTTTTTTAATTCTTGTGTTGACTTTAACAATTTAATCCTTCATCTTATGTTTATATTTAATTGGGTCATCATTTTTCACTCTATCACATGGAACAAAAGTATAAGGAAAATTGGGATGTCACATCGTAAATATTATCTATAGCATGTCTTTACAAGATAGTCCAACTACTATGCTCTATACTAATTTTTGGTTGCATTGTGGTTACAGATGGACAACGCCAGGAAAATATACCGTGAAGTCAAGGAACCTGGCAAAACTTTCAAGTTTGAACACGTGTGGCCAATGTTGAAAGACCAGGAAAAGTTAAAGGTCCTGACGATGTGCCGACTCCAGGTTTCCTAGGTTATAATGCCTCATCACAGTCTGACCATTTTCCAACCCCGAGGTCTCCAGCTATAGGATCTCCTAGTCTTTCTCCCGGACTTTCGTCTTTCTCCCTTAACTTAGACGAGGACAGTCTTGGAAGATCCTCGAGCGGGCGCCCAATAGGTGTTAAAAGGGCTAAGGCGAAAATGAAATGTAACAAAGAACAGTCAAAAGCTCTTCAAACTATTACGTATGCAAATGAGCACATGGTCAAGTATATGGACGAAACTGAGGCACATAGAGAAAAAATCATTCAACTTCAAGGGCTTCGAGCAGATAGAGAAGACGAAAAACTTGCATTACAAAGGTTTCAAGAAGAAAACAAAATTTTGCAAATGGATCCGATAAAGATGGATCCTAGGTTTAGGGAGCAAGTACTTCACCAGCAAGCATTAATTTGGAATAAAAGGGAAAGAGAGACTCGTGGTCAGTCTCAAGGTGATTCTAGCGGGTTTGCTCAGTTCTTTGACAGTCTAGACGGATCACAGAGTGATTTACTGGACTACTAGCTCATCATCCTTTATCAAGATGTAGTTGTGTTCTTGTTGCATTTAGTATTATGCCCGTGTGTGTTTTCTTTCTTTGTTCGATGACTAGTTTCTGATTGTGGTATTGTTGTCCAGGTTAATTTGTCAGTTTGTATATGTATGGGTGACTTAGTTTGTACTGTTTATGTTGTGTCATGTTTCAATTTGCAATCGTTCACTTTAATTTTATGTACAAGACATTGTTTGTGTGTTATACTAAGAGTTTTTTTTTTTAATTACATAATTTAACCCAAAAATAAGAAAACATAAATATTAAATTCATATAACAATAATACAATTAAAATTAAGGGAGAAAAGGAAAATTTGATAAGAAGTTAGATGCCATTAACGAGAAATAAAATAAAAAAGCATCAAAGTTAGTCTAAAATAGGATTAGAAAAAACAAAGCCAAAAAGTAAAAATAAAATAAAGGATTGAATGGCAGTTCAGTAAATATATGAAACTGCAAAAAAAAGGGCAAAATGGGATTTTAGACGCCAAATTAATCTGGAACTCCAAAATGGAGTTCCAGTTTGGCGTCCGGTTGGAGCAGCAACCCAATGCTAAAATAGGCCAACCCAAGCTATTTTAGCGTGGGTTGGAGATAGTCTAAGTGGTACTACGACATCAGAGACTTAAAAGAAAAGTTTGAAACTCAGTTTGCAAGGTAGACCCGACATTCCCCACCCATCTCAAATCTACTTCACTCTCCGGTCAATCTCTTTTCCCTCCGGCGACCTGAAGTTAGCTACGATGACGATTCCCACATGGTGACGTTTTTTCCTACAAGACCCAAGGCACGGTGCTTCTCCAATCTTTTTGAAATTGAGTGAATCATTCTTGTAATTTTATATCAAAATTCAAGGTATATAAATTTTGTACACACTATTAAAAGTTGTCATTTCAAGAAAATGTAGTCACAAATATTTAGGTAAGTACAAGTGGGTGTGCACTTATATACAAATATCATTTCTCTAAAATTTTTATACATATAGCATAACTCTTCTTTGAAAGACTTGGGACTTAATTGCAATTTTCAAATAATTTTCAATTGTAAAAAGTTAGGGGCCTTGGTTGATAAAAATTAAAATCTGGCATCAAAAGTTTCAAAGAAGGATCAGAGTTAGCGATACTGCAAATTTCGTAAGACTTCAAATTCACAGTATTGTGTGTGTATATCATTTCGGTGCATTTGAAATTCGGAAATGGCAGCCAAGCAAATGGAAGAAGTACAGAGGAAATTAGCGATGCTGAATTATCCAAGAGCAAATGCCCCTGCCCAATCTCTCCTCTTTGCCGGCATGGAACGTTATGCCCTTCTCGAATGGCTATTCTTCAAGTATGCGTTCAGCCATTTCTACTTATATCTTCATGGGTCTGCCAGGCATTACTTTCACTTTTTCATTTTTGAGCATTTTTATTGTTAATTTTGCAGACTATTGGGTGATAAATCCCCGTTTTCACAGCAAAATCTGCAAGGGGATGGCGTGGATCGTGACGAGGAAACTTCTCGGATTCAATGTAACTGCTATCTCTTAATCCCCTGTTAAACCCTTCTGCATTTTATAGTTATTTAGGGAAAATTTTTCCTCTTCTTTTCGTGTTTTTTAATTTTATTTTAGTATTTTGTTAATGATCATTACAAAAGCCAATTTTCTTTGAGAAGAAAGATGCTTTCTATTTAAGTTACATTTGAAATTTTGCTCGGGACAATTTATTTTTCTAGTGTAATTTTATGGTTCAAGAGAAAATATTCATGGATGACACTTGTACCTAAGCTTTGAATAAAAGCTTTAACATGTGAACATAATTTTTCTTCCAGATCTGGCTGAGATTGCAAAATTTCTGGGTATTACGACTACAATAGATACGGAAGCTATCCAAGTGAGTTTCAAATATGATACCTTATGAACTTCTGATGAATTTGATATGATTTTTGTTTGTTGGGAAGAAAAGAAATGGGAAGAAAATAAGAGTTGTTAGCAAATGGACAAAATGCAGTGAGGTGATTATTTTATAGAAATATAACCAGATGCAACTTACTAAGCATTCCTTTCATGTTCCTTCCGCTTTTGAACATCCAGAAGTTGCTAAATCTTCCCTTTCTATGAGCTCAAGAGAGTGTTGTTTAATGACATATTTTCTTTAATAAATATAGTTGTGCTCTACCAACTATCAACGAAAATAATATATCTTCCCCAATATTATTTCAATATATAATGTAAAATCCCAGAGGATAGATCACTGGGAATGTTCTCCGTTATTAAAGTTGAGAAAATGGAGCGACTTTAATGAAATATGTTTCAAAAAATTTCCCAGTGATCACTATAATCACCCCCCGGCCCAGTTCCTCCCCCCTGAAACACGTGACGGTGTATTTGACCATGAAAAGGAGTATATAACATGTTACAAAGCCAGGACTGTGTCTACTCTTGTCTTTTCTTTTGTTAACTGGCTGTGCCACTGGCATTCAGGCATTCCATTAAGTGGGTATTTTGTCCAACAATTTGCAAAAAGAAATGGAATTACTATTTAAGCTTCGGAAATTCAACAAGTCTAACTGTTACCAGAACCGATCGTCACCAGTCTTCTATTGGTTGCACCACAGAGCAGGAAGAGAAAAAAAAAAAAAAAAGGAAAAATGAAAAAGAGATATACTTTTCTCCCTTGTCTTGATTTGCCAAGACTTTACTTGCATAAGTATTGTAGATATCCATATAATGGACATTATTAAATATTGGATCTGCGGTAGACGGAGACTGTAAATTTGAAAAAAACTTTTACATTCATGCAACATTCTCTTTTTTTAATGCAGGGGCGAGGAAGCTATGAAGATCGCACAGAAATGCTTCGTCTTATTGTAGATCTTGTGGAGGCAAGCATCTATGCTGACAATCCAGAATGGAGGTGAATATGTTTTGTGCTGAATATGAGACTGATTATAAGTGGATGCGTCTAGCAGACTGTGTGTACCTTTTGATCTAGTTCTCCTAGCTAATTCACTCAATCTTATGTTTTTCAGTGTGGATGAACAGGTGGCAAGAGACATACAATTAATAGACGCCATAGCTGAAAAACAAGCTCAAATATTTACTGAAGAGTGCAAATTGTTTCCTGCTGATGTGCAAATTCAGTCTATATATCCACTGTAAGAATTAATCTTTGAGATTTTTTGATGCATCGCTAAGCAGCCATGTATGTTTGCGATTTCCAAAGATACCGGAATACCACTTTCTATGCCATTAAACGTTTACGAGATGCATAATTTCCAACTAGAAGCTCAGTTAAATGTTTAGAGACCCTACATGAGCCAAGATCAATTAGATGGACTTTCTATCTGGAGCATCTGGTTCAGCAACTGAATACACTTTAGTGGGCTGTTGATAATTGCAATCATCTCTAAAAACTCATAAATGTTTGTGTTTATTTTAGTTCAGACAAAATATTTTGCTTCCCTAAAAAGTAAAAGAAGAAATTTCTTCGGTGATGACTTCAAGACCCGGTTGCTTAAATTTTTCGTCAACCTTGAACCCTGTACACCGTGTTTGGCATTTCTTTTTACCACCAACCCTCTGTTTTAGGTTAGGTGCATTTTCTCCATGTTCAACTTGCCTCAGCCTGTCCCAACCTGCAACTCTCTTTCCTAGGTTCCTTGCCAACACCAGCCTGGCCCCACTATGCCACAAGACAAAGTTTGGCGAAAAAAGAGTGAAATTGGTAAAGGTCGGGAAGCAATTTAGCATTCAAACATAATACTTCTGTTTAAGCTGGTGAAATGGCCAAATGGTAGCAAAAGTTATTGCTCTCCAAGTAGGCTGCTTCAAACTAATTTTTCAAAATAATTTTCTTCCAGCTAACTTTAAAATTTTCCGGTGATTGTTCATGAGTCAGTCCCACGAACCCACTTCATCATCTCGAAGTATGTTTTATGAACTGCACATTAGATGTTTTGAATGGTCCAAATGGAAATTTGCATGTAAGAAACGCGCATTCTGAAAATGAAGTTTAACTCATCTGTCCCCTTCAAGTATCTCCAAAACTTACATAATTTGTTCTTTGCAATTTTCCCAAATTTATTTATAGGGATTTATTTTGTAATTTTCACGGATAGTAATCTTTAGTTCACCGGGAGTTGCGATCTACCTTTCTTAAAATAATTTCTCCTTGAAATTACCTAAATTAAGAGTTCAAGGTATCTTTCCTTCATTTACTCCTCTCTCACCCGTATCTCTTCTTCTGCTTCATTTATTTATAATACTTGAACTAAGGGACACTTCTTTATTTTGAAGTTCTTTTGTTTCCAGCATTAATACATTCTCGGGCTTTTCTTCATAAGTTGGCTGGATGCGGATAAGAGTTTCTAATGTAATATAGGAAGAGTCGAGAATATATTTTTGAAATGCAGAGATATGGAAGGTTTCATGCATTTGTTTCATTTGTTTGGGTAGCTTCAGCTTGTCATGTTGCTATTGTGGGGTTTAATTCTTTATCTTGTTTATCCTGGATTCAATGTTTTCCTTTATTTCTTTTACCCGTGAATTCCCACAAGGTAATATGATATGTTTCGAAAGGAAAATAAATCCATTTTTGCTTGCTAATTTTTCAATAAGTTGCATCTAACTGGCAGAAATTGAATCAGAGAACTCTTACAATTTTTAGAGTGTTTATTTTCATCAATTTAGTAACTTTTGTGTGCTTAATCAAAATTTATTTCTAGGCCAGATATATCTGATTTGGAAAAGCAACTTTCAGATCAATCGAACAGACTTCTGAATCTTCAAGAGATGGTTGATGATCTAGCTTCAAAGGTTTACTTTAAATACTTGCCTTTATACGTTCACTCTTTCTGGGTTTATTATGTATTTTGCAAAGCCACCTAGTTGCTTTTTCCAATCAAGTGCCACTGACCATTGCCTTCTGGTGTTTAGCATCCCTATAATCCGGATGAGAATTACACAGAAGTTGAAGAAAAATTACGGGAACATCTGGAGTCTTTCCTGGAAACTGCAAGATCCTTCAATGCAATTTACACCAAGGTATGTATTCAAATCTGTTAAATTGGTTTTTGTTTCTTTCTCCATTTGCATGTGCTGTATTTTTTGCCAATTAAGTATTCTTTGTCAGGTTCATACAAAATAAAAAGTCCCAAATTTTTATGATCTTAGAAACTACTCTCAGACCAACCTTAATTACTATTTATGCTTGAAAGCTCCTTGCTAGAGTACTTAAGGTAATCAAGGATAATTTCCTTTTGGAAATGAGTAGTAGTCTTGTTTGATTAGTCTATGCTTGGGTGTCTTGAGACTGGTAGAAAGCAACTGAAGTGCATATACTTTATTTGCTGGGTCTTGCAGTTGGTATTATGATCTTGTGACAGTTCTTGAGAAATGATTCTGATATATTTACAATGATGTCTGCTACATGTTAAATTTACAGTCCTATCATATAATCAATTACAATAGAGATTGAAACAGATTGAGGGTGAGGAACACTGTGTTCATATTCCTGTTCCTTTCCTAGTTGATTTCACACGTTAGGGCAAAAAATTAGAATTTAGAACAATTCTAAATCTGTGCCGTATGCAGGAAATCCGTCCCTGGACACATATGATGGAGGTACCTCAATTACATGGCTTTGGACCAGCTGCTAATAGATTATTGGAAGCATACAAGATGCTTCTGAAGGTATCGTGATGCTTGGTTCTTCAGATATTAGTTGTTTATGGTTGAAAAATTGCAGTCTACTTAATCTTCCAGCTTTTACTTCTGAAAAATTTTTAATACTTCATAATCAAATTATACATGACCTCCTTATCTCGTTTTACACACCATAGAGTTCAAAATACTGGGGTATGCATAACAGGATGTCTTTCTGCCTGTTAGGTGAAAAACCTGTCATACATAAATTAGAGCATATTCTAGTAACCAGACCTGGCATATTCTGTTATTTCTCAAACAATTACAACTTGCTAGCTATGCTATGTTTTTTATTATAGAAGAGTATCTTCTAAATCAAAAGTAGTGCGAAGTTTATTTAAACTGACTCTGGTAAAAGTGGTCTTACTGAGTTATTTTTTCTGTGGGATTCAGGACTCGATTCCCAAAGTTCATGAGAAGTTGGTAAATGTACTCTGAAGAGAACCAACTATTTTTCTTCCACTAATTTGTTTGGTTGCAACTTTCGTGTTGACATACATGTTAGCGAACAGGATGGGTGGTGAAGACTAGAAACTTTTTACATGGGAACCTTTTTATAGAAGGTGACAGGAAAATTCATAGCTAACCATTTCCTGCTCGTGCCATGACAGTTTCTAGGGAACTTGAAGAACCTTAGAGATTCACACGCAGCAGTTGCAGTTGGATCTTCTGAGACGGTGGCTGGCGAGCCATCATCAGTAATGAGAATAATCTCCGAGTGTGAAAGTGCGTTGACATTCTTGAACCGTGATCTCGCAATTCTATCAGCCTCCATTGCTCGGGAGAAAGGCGAGGAGATGCATTTGTAAAATGTTGTAAAACACACTGTAATACATCATTCTTCTCCCCCTTCCTATATAGAATGGGCCTATTTTCAAAGAGTCACATTGTGCAGGTGAGTCACTTTTATTCTTTTGTTATGTTAAATGATTCATGCAAATCTTTGTATTCCATAGTAGAACCTCCCAATTCAAGAGTTGTGTATCATGGGCACCGATGTATGAAAATAGAGAATATTTGAACCTTTGTTTGAAGGGGCGGGAAAAAAATTCCACCGAGTGTATGTACTTTCAAGCTTATCAAACATGCTAACTGATTGAAATTGGAAAAACAGTATACTGTCAAGGCAAACATTTACATGTGCAAATTGTTTCTTCCTACACAAATCTGAATATCAATTTCAAAGAAGAAAATTTACAGCAACCTATGAGGATTAGGTAGTGTCTCTTTGAGAGTCTCGTAATAGGATAGTCGAACCATCCTATGTGGTGCGATCGATGGTTCGATCGGTCAAGTGTAGTAGAATAGATCATCAACAATGTTGACATTATTCTCAGCAAGTTTGGCTATAGCAGATTCTTTCATGCTAATGGACGGATCGGATCGAGCCATGTCATCAGGAATTTCATCAGCCCCGTCCACTTGCTCCAATTTTCTTGCTTTGTTGATTAGACACAGAAGATCAGCTCCTTCGAGACAGTGTGAGTCACTGGCATCATACCTCGATGGCCCCGGCGCTGGAGACCCAACTGACCCGTTCTCGTTTTCAACCCCTCCGGCGAGCTCCGGTGCTGTTGATGGAATTCCGGTGGATTGGGAACCTGTTGAATCATCGAACAACAGTGCTGGAGATGACATTTTACTGAGAGAATCCCCTTCGGCGATCCGCGGTGACAGTGCTGGAGATGACATTTTACTAAGATTATCCCCTCCGGCGAGCTGCGGTGCTGGTGATGGAACCCTGGTGGACTGGGAACCAGTTGAATCATCGAACAACGGTGCTGGAGATGGAATTTTACTGAAAGGAGGATCCGCCGGAGATAGTGTCGCCGGAGATGCAAGGGGGTTGACGCTGCTGTCCGGAGCTTCGGCAGAAAGAGGCGCCGGAGAAGGAACCCACAAGCCAGAAACTGAAACTGGCGGCGTTGCATGATAATTACCGCTGGCGTCATCCAATGAGATCATTATCGAAACCACAACTATCCACCGGTTATGATAAACCTCCGTGCCGTCAATCATAACATCGTCGACGGTAGCGCCTCCGTCGGTAGGATGAACAATAACGGTCTTGTTAGGAACCAAAGTATCGAATTCTTTTCCCCCAACCGGCAAATTCGCAAGATCAGCGTAAGGCCGTCGCTCCGGCACCGCATGATGCCGGAAATCATAATGGAATCCGCCGGGACGCGAGAAGAGATTCTTGTCGGAAACTGCAAAAACTGTAACCGATGACAAAGATAGCAATTCTTGCCTCCGATCTGCCATTGCTGTAGCCACCACACTGAATCCCTTCCATCTCAAAGCCCGAATGGCATTATCAAGAAATGATCGATTCACCCGATTTGGATGAATTCGGTTCATCGGATCAACATCAGGAAACGAGCATTTAGTGGCCAATGCTGGGTCCAAAACCCCATCTATCCCGTGCACAGTGAGATGTTCGTCCACGTACATATCCGGCTGCCGGATCTTGACGGCGGAGAAGAGATTCCCCGACGAAGACGAGGAAATGGATATTTCGCCACCGGAGAACGAATTCTTGAACAAGAAGACGCAGTTATTGTTGTAAAAAGTCCGCAGTTCATCCCCAGTTGGACGCGAGGAGAGGCCGGCCCACGTGAGAACCGCCGGCGGCTTCAGAGTATGGTAAAGGACTAGAATCGTGGAGGGGCGCGGTGGCAGGGTGCGGTGGTTCAAGAACTTAGCGGTGGCGAAAGAGAACGCAAAGTCGGGCGGGGCGAGGAGAGTGCCGGAGAAGTTAGTTGCGGTTGTGGAGAGGGAAAGAAGGGCGGAGGAGAAAAGGAAGTAGCCCCGCTTGCGAAGAACTTCGGCCGCGAGGGCGGCGGAGGTAGGCGGCGGCGGAGAAACGGCGGTGAAGGGAATGGGGATTGAATCGGCAGCGCCCCAACTCCAGGAAAGGAAGATGCAGAAGAGGGGGAGAGAAAACGCCACAAGTTTGAAGGATATGTATTGATGAATCTCCATAGCTACCGCTTCTTTCTTTCTTTGATGAATTCTTGAATTCACTCGCAGGGTGAGTGGAGAAGAGAATGGAGAGCGGAAAACGAATGTGAAGAAATATTATGGAAATGCTTGCGGTTTTTATATTGGCTGCTTTTAGTCTCATCAATATTTATAAAGAGAAGGTGACGGCTAATTCTCATGCTTGATCGTGATGCTTTGATCGTTCTCTTTTTGCTTGTAATATTTCTTTTTCCGGTTTATTTCTATCATTGATATTAGATTATAATGAGGTAAAATGAATTATATAGATTAATAAAAATTTAAAATTTGTAGTTATAAATAAACCATTGTTAAATCAGTGAAATTATAATGTATAAAAAAAATTATTACGTGCTCTTCCGATCTAGTTTTCATAAGGTTTACATATATCTTATAAATTCAATTAGGACTTCATAAACCTCATATACAATAAGATGAAAATGTTGAATCACCTCTTATAGATTTTGTTATAAAATCTCTTACCTCATGTAATATGTATTAATACAATAAGAGTGCATTTAATTACAAGTATGAAATTTAGTAAGAAATAAAATATTTTTCTATCAATTAAATTACTGGTAATTGAAATCCATAAAAAATGAATTGTAATATGTTTGATTGAAAGTGAAATTCCCGAGAAAAAAATATAAATTACCTAGAAAATAAAAAACCTACACCGCTATAGTTATTTTCCTTATTTTCAAAGAAAATGTGATCACGTGACCAAAAGATGAAAAATATTTTCCTTAGAAAAATGTGAATCAAACACCACAAAAATATAAATTTAAGTAAAAAATCTCATTTTCCATGAAAAATCCTTTCCAATTAAACACACTTTAAGATTTTATCACATTTCTATAGAATAGATTTATTTTATTAGAGATCTTTACCCAAATCAAATTCCCATGATTATTTCTGTTTATCCAATCAATCTGGAGCGTAAGTGACAATTTTTACAAACACTAGTGACGGCTGGTGCGTGGCACGTGTCGTCAACTTTTTGTGGAATATATATCCTGATGCTACAAAGGAATCAAACAACAGATAAAATGACTTCTAACGTTTGGTGAAAAAATGAATGTTTTCTACAATAGATTATAAGACACTACTAAGCAACTACACCTTCCCTCAATGAATTATTTTTACATACAAAATGTCTTTCTATCCAACCCAAAAAAAGAAAAAAAGGAAAAAGGGTTACAAACGAATATGTCATATGTGAACACGGCATTTGAAATCTTCTATACGAGAGAAATGCCCAAGCTTCCAAATCATGGCCATCGATTTTCTTTCCTTCTACAAAATTCTAGATTCTGCAGTAAAATAGAATACATATGATTATAAATCAAAAACTAAAGAACATAGACATTCTACACAAAGTTGATATTCCAAATTTAATAGAGACAAAAGATTAAACCTCTACCTTAATAATGCAGCGCCATTTTCTAAACTTCATTATTATCAGAATCATGGAGCCTATTGAACTGTTTGTTTTGTTAATTCTTCCAATTGCATAAGATCCTTTTACAAATTACTCCTTATATTCTCATTTTAGATGCTTTTTCAATGTTTTAAACATTTTGCAACGATGACACGATTAGATCCCACCAAATAATAAAACATTGAAAAATGGCAAACAATCCTTACTTCCAGATTGAGGAAAAAAGGCACCATTTGTCTGTAGGGAATGGAAAGAAAGAAATGTTTACAATAAAGCTCATGAAATTCAATCCCAATACTAAACCACAGTTAGGGAAAGTAAATCCTTTTTTCAAAACTCTTGATCCTAACCCAAATAAGAGAGAACTAATACTGTTTAGAAAGAGCCATCTGTGTAACAATTAAGATAAAATACAGACTGCATTGATGATTCCAAAAATGAAAAATAAGAACCGTGAGATAACCCAATGATGGCGAGCACTAAAAACGACGTCAACTGGTCTGTTCTTAATCCTGAAGTAGTAAACATACTTGAGGTTTCCAGTGATCAAGCAATAAACACAAAAAGCTAAGATCTACAAATTTACCCACAAATGCACAAAGCCCTAAAATCAAGAGTGGTGACTAATTATTTACAAATCATAATTAATTATTAATCAATATTAACTAACTTCACTCTAATGTAACAAAATAAACGGGCCAAAGTAGAAACAGATTTCCTCAAAAAGCAAAAGTAAGAAAATGTTGATTATGTTGGTATATATTGATATGGGGCTCTTTTTTTGTTATTATTATTATTTTTTTTATTTTAACCAATTACAAAGTAGTGCCTGATTTTATTAATAGAAAAACAAATCAAAAGTAAGTTTGAGAAGGCCCCTGAACAAATTGGTCCAAAGAGATGACCCTGGCGATACGGGGTTCTTCATGAGAATAAGAAAACACACACATTGGTAAGAGAGCTACAAAAGTAAAAGGCTCTCATAATTCTAAATCCATATTCGAATAATTCTTCACAACAGTTAGAAGCAAAGTAGTAATCAGTGTAACTTTCAAGACTCACAGTAAATTTCAAAACAGTCGCGTGAATCCCTCACCCGTGCTTTTCCGTCCACCGGTTGAGACTCACGTTTTCACCATTGAGAAAATAGAATCAGAGATAATGGAACACCCAAAAGGAAATCAATTTGTCAAAAGAGGAAATTTATCCAGAGAGAGCGAA
>CAVNYN010221099.1:0-11935 GCA_963692815.1 Nyctanthes arbor-tristis
TGTCTGGCCATTGTCTCTGCGTCTGTAGATTGGGTAACCACTATCGTCAATTGAAGTATGTTTAGCAAACTTCTTTGGGAAATGCTTTGTACAGCGTCCGTTGGCCATGCAAGGAGACTTGTTATTTAAGTATCCACACGGTCCATGAATCATCAAGATCTCCAATAGCTGCATAGTATTTTGGTTCTCTTTCTTCATCTGGAATCTCAGCTGATATAATCCTATCAATATCCGCTGGAGTAAGATATTTATCCTTTTGAGCCATGAACAACAATATATGAGCGTGAGGCAAACCATGCTTTTGAAACTCAACGGTATATACAGCCGTAAATAATAATAATAATAATATAAAACCAAATTAAGGAAGGAACAATAATACAAACATAAAATAATTTAAAAACAACCAATAAACTATTTATTATTGATGTATTTAATTATACCTGCACGCACTCACCAAAAACTTTATTTTTCTTTAGATCTTTAATCAGTTGATCCAATTTAATCTTGAAAATGCGACAAATAATATCAGGACGGTCTTCTGGTCTCAAACCTCTATCTTCACCAAATCGAACAATCTCAGGCCATCTTGGATTACACGTAAACGTGATAAAGAGGTCTTGATATCCGGCCCACCTACAAATTGCCATTGCGTCCTGATAGTTTTGCATTGTATTACGGGCACTTCCTGTAAAAGACTCTGGGAGGACAATGCGCTTTCCCAGCTTTGTAAGGTCAGTCTCAGCACGAACAAATGCATTGGCCACCCCTTTATACAATTCACATCTCAATTCATTTTGATGCGACCGAATAAACTGTAAGCGTGACGACTCAATCATTGTGTACCTCTCAACCACAAACTATTGGAATAGTCTTCTGGAAGATAATATGTATAGAGATTCATTGGCCCTCTCTTGCAACCGGAAAGCAAAAAACTCTTTCATGTTAATTCTCTTTCTGCCACTGCTTGAAGATGAATTTGTTCTTGAAAGATCCATATCTGTCCTATAACCATCTTGCCCGAAAGGAATAGCAATGGATACTGCAACCCAAGATATAATGGATTCAGCTCATTTATTCGTTGCAAATCTCCTGACGTTGACTCTACTACTATGTCTCAATTCGCTCGAGATGGTGTGAAGTCACCATCAACAATCACAGCAACCTCTTTTGCTTCAGGTTCGTTGTACATCCTTCCATTTTTTTCTCGTATTCCAATTAATCGTAAGCGCACATCGACAACATCAAACTCACGGAATCTGTCCTTGGCCATCCTAAAGGATTGTGCATGAACATTATGTTGATCAAGCATCTTCTTCAAATCAGAAACAAGATCTGCTTGTAAATTATTAGTGTCTGAAGACCTGAGATTGAAATAAACAGAAATATATCCATAAATATAAAGGGAAGTAAGAGTAAAACTATAGATGCAACAATTAAATTTTTATGAAATACAGGTACTTAAAATTCACCTGACAGCTTTCATTCTATTTGTAATCTCATTATCGCCATCTACTATGTACATCTGGGCGAACTTAGGGACTTCACCTTTAGGAGGCACTAGAGTTCTAATTTTGTAATGATTCTGTCCATTCAATCTGAATATAGGAGGAGCTGTACCAGTGTTTATAAAAAACAAAATTCAATCTCAAATATCAAAGGATGTAATAATTGTAAGAAAAAACAATTACCATTAGTGACATCACAAAGGTAATCTGAACTTAAATATCCAAGGAAAGTTGCCTGCTATTGACCACAGCAAGCAAAATTATTTCATATGCTAGCTAGGAATGTTGTTTGTTTCACTTCCAGTTACAAAATGAAAACAATAATTTCGCTATGAATATTGAATCTGAACTTAGTAAATTACACAAAATAAATATTGACATATTTAAAGCAAAAAATCTCACATTCCAAGAACTTTAAATTTCATCAGTAAATGTACGGACATGTATAATCTATAAATTATAACAAATAATTTGAAGTAGCATCTCTTTAACTGGCAATAAATAGAGCAATAACTGAACGTCCCCGTAAGCCTTTATGAGTTCTTTTGGACAGCGAAAACCTTTATGAATTGATTAAATGGAATACAGATACTTTTTAATCGTATTCATTTATTAGATTAGATGAATATCCGATCTAAATGGAACACAATAATTAAACAGACCTGAGAAAGAGAATGAAATCCAATACAAATACCTTGTGAATTCAGCTATACGTACTGCAATAAAGCTTCCCACGTTAGTCTTTATGAATCGATTCCCAGAAATCAAAGAATACCTTAAATCATTCACAGATCGGACGGGGACGAATAATACATCTCGATGGCTATTGAGAAAAACCTGCAATTCAATCACAAAATAACGATGGAAATGTATGGTTAATTAAGGTATGGAAAACCTTTCCAGCCATAAAGAATTGTACATGTGTATTTTAAACCATATAGTTTATAGGATTGCATGTACCTCCCTTTTAAATAATGATTACTAACTACTTTAGTATTATATTATAATTTTTATATATCAATTACGCATGGCAATATCTGAGCTTCGGTAGCTAGTAATAATCAGTTGTGATCTACATGCCAAAAGAGGGGAAAAAAAAATTACTCACGGTAACGCTTGGAACGAATGACAAAAGAAAAAAATATGCTCTAATTGATATGCTTAAACGGCAATATTAATAAATCTATTAATATTAATACATACTAAATCTATTAAGAAAGTGATCATTGAATGATATTTTTCTTCGAAAAAAAACAACTCTATAAAATAATTTTACAATTCAATGATTAAAACTCTATTATAGATGTAAAAATAAAGAACCTAAAGTTAAAACTAGCTTTTATGACTCTTCCGATCTCATATGAAAAAGCAAAATTAGCTTTGTCAAACTTTCTAGATAGAAGTTCTTTTTTTTTCTATCTAGAAGTTTTGTAACATAGTACGCAACAATATTGCACTTATGTATCGATCCTACATAAACAAAGGGGTATCCGACCGTTCAAGGCTAACTTCCAATAGTTTGTAAGTTATTATTAACATTCAATAAATTTTTACATATAAATAAATTCACATATATAAATATGATATGCTAAATTACAAAGATCAAAACATTGACGACAAAGAAAATTAAGGCGTCTGTGCATATCATTATGGTGATTTTAAAATCTTGACTAAAATCAATTTGTTAGAAATTTTGGCAGAGATGGGTCATAATTTCTAAACGTTGAATCTTAAATTGCTCAAAGATATACAATGAAAATCAAAATAATATTGCTCAGAGATCCTCGAATGTATGTATATTGCCTAATCATGCTTTTTCCACATTTTCCATGTATCATGATTAAGCCTAAATGTGGTATCTAGTATATCTTGCAGTTACATTTGTCCATTCTAACTAAAACAGAACAAAATATAACTAAAAGCATAACTAAAACCGAGCAAAGTATAACTAAAAGTATAACTGTTGAGACTTAACAAACACTTTACAATCAAGCAAAAAAAATTCAGTTCAATACAATGAGTCATAAGTTGCTAAATTCTTTCAAGAAAACATAGGAATTCCCAGGCTGCAATACTATTGGTCTTCGTACAAAACATAATATCATCATGCTGGTTCTATATATAATTGGTAAAAGAAGATCAACAACGACACTTAGAAATAAGCATAAGCCAGCCAAAAACGTGACGGAAACCATGCAACGGCAAAAATAAGAGGAAGAAAAAGTCATCCACTAATGTATTTAGAAAATAGAACCAAAAGACAGACTCACAAACCCCAAACGGCAAAGCAAACCGGCCGGAGAACTTAAAATCCATCCACCAAAAGATTAAACAGAACAACCATACAGGATGATTAAAATTACTCCACCCAAAAAAAAATAAGAATTAAAAACAGAAATTGACTATTCAAAATATAAATTAATCATAAAAATAATGACCAAAATAGAATGAAAGTACTAATCCAAAAAAAAAAAAATGGTACGACCAACTAAGGATATCACAAACTGAAAAAACTGCAAAATATGTCTAGAAAGCAATGATAAAAACTTAATCCAACTCCAATGACTCTTATTCACCATTTCATGGCTTTTCCTGCTTTACAACTCTTGGAAGCTTGGTTGAAGAATTTTGAGGAGTTTGTCCTGAGCCACTCCCATCAGCATCATCAGATAAGGATCTCTTTGAAGGAGTTGCATGAGGCGTGTGATCACAGTCATCTAAAAGACACTCGCCAATCTAGCATATAGCAGAAGGAATTTTAGAAAAACAATTAAAATAATATTACAAAATGAATATAAATAAATAAAAGATAGAACACCTTAGATTCAACCGCAGTAGAAACATCAAACAACAACTCCAGATCAGAGTCGGAGTTGTATTCCTGTGGGAGGAGGAGGAGGAGGAGGACAAGAAATGAATCAAAATATAAGTTATATAAATTAACCAATAAAAGAGATCTGGGCACAATATTGTACGACCTTCGAATCAGATTCTTCCATTGGAGGAAACAAGTTTAGGAAACCACTGTTGTTTGTAATAAGATTCACCGAATAAACAATCTGGTTGGGATTACGCCTATCAAAGTTTATATCAACATTAAACATAGCACGTTCACCAACTATTTCTTGTATTTCTTTCGGAAGGCCATTCACAGAAGCAGATCCCTAATCATTTAAAGATTTTTTGAGATATATAGCAGGTTTTAAATATATACGAACATGAGAAACAGAGTAGGAAATATGTAAAATAACCTGAGACACTTGTTGCTTTAGTTCATCAGCAGTCTTGTGAAGCAAGTAGAAGGCTTCACAGTCCCACAGGAGCTCTCTTCTTTCTTTCTTCAACGGTTATCCTCAAGAGGTATCTATGAACACCACTGGGGTAAGTCAAGACACATTTCTTACAAAAATACTCATTCCCTTGAGGAGTTAACTTTGCTCTGCAGTTTTTTTCAGAACATCCAAGATAGCACCAGTTGCTCTTAGATAACACAGCTGTTATCTTTGTAACAATCCAAATACTTCGCTTCTACTCATCACAAAATAATAGAGTATTTTAAATTGATAGGTCTAAACAGTAAGGTTTCTATAGAAAATAAAAAATACCCTAAAATTATCCTATATCTGTGTATATATAGTGTTGCAAAAATACCTCCCTAATAGCAAGCATCTCTTCGACATTTTTCACATTCAATACAATACTTAAATCAGGCATGCTCCGAGATGACAGCTTGCTATCTACTTGTGAGGAGCTGTCATCTTGACTTGATAAACTAAAATACATAATATAGGGAATAAATAAATGAGGGCCAAACTACTGAATCATCAAGAAAACTTTAATTAAAGAATTAGTGACAACACCGAAGAACAAACTTGTCTTTGAACTCAAAAATCTCTGAGATTGTTTGATCAGTGATCAGTTTGGTCACATAAAAACTATTCACCAAACTATTCTTAACTACTCAAACCAAAAAGTTAAATCAAAAACAAAGAACAAAAAAAAAAAAAATCACAAGATACATGGTATAAGGAAAAAATTCAATAACTTTAATAAGACTTACCCCTCTTTACATTTAACCTATAGAACTGGATAATCACAGCAACCACGTCATGTTTAGCAGCCTCAATGTAGTTGCTCATTTCGTTAGCATAGTCATTCCACAGAGTGCACATCACTCGCCTCTTCTCTGAGTTCTCCAGAAAAAAATCAATAGTGCGATTTGTCTTTCCATCCTTTACAAATGTTTTGAGCCCATCATTTGGAATAACGCTGCCTATAACATCTACAATAGAGAGAATAAAAATAATCTGAGAGTAAGAGATTTGTGGAAAAAAGTAAAAATAACTATCATGTTGTGGAAATAAAAAATTTTTCGTTATCATAAGAATAGAACAACCAAATAAGTCAGCCCTTTCAACTCTAGGAGCAGTCATGACATCAGCTAAAGACTTGAACATGCAGATATTTCTGGGAAACTCAGGAAACTTCCCCATGTTACGCTCAAGGACTTTTGTTGATTCTTTGATGCACAAACGGAAAAAATGAGATGCAAGCTTGTACTGAATGTCATTGCCCTTGACGTCAAAGTCCATCAATGCATATAAAGTATGTTCACGTAGTTGATGGTCAAACTCCGGTGAGATCGGAAGGTCAATAGTTGCTTGTATCCTTTTACCCTGTTAAATAAAATATAAGCAAATATAAGTAGATTTTAATTGGAGTAAAATTTATTCCACACGGTATCCAATGTAATATGATATTTCACACATGCTCTCAAAGAATTCATGTACATTTTCTAGGAATCAGATTTTTAAACTCATGGTCCATCAAAAGGTTCTATTGTTCTGTCCAAGGCAACTTTACCAAAGTGCAACTCTACCAAAGTGCAACTCTATCCAATGTAATATGATATTTCACACATGCTCTCAAAGTGTACTTTTCTATTGTGGCAGTGTAATTTCAACTTCATAAGTTAAAGCATAAGAGACACAATTTCAGATTCATACTACAGGAAAAATAATAACACTCATGGTCCATCAAAAGGTTCAATAGTGATGTCCAATGCAACGTTACCAAATGGTTGGATCAAAATAGGGGCAATTAGATAAAAAAAACTAAACAATTCTAAAGATTCCTGCTTAGCAAACAAAGACACTCAATGTAATTTCAGTTTCATAAGTTAGAACATAAGAGGGATAGTTCAGATTAATAGTACAGAAAAAATAATAACACTGATGGTCCAGCAAAAGTTCCAGCAGTGATGTCTGATGCAACTTTACCAAAGGGTTGGGTAACATGGGGGCAATTAGATAAAAAGGACTAAAAAATTCTACAGATTCCTGCATAGCAAACAAAAACACTCAATATAATCATAGTTTAATAAGTCACACCATAACAGGCACAATTTCAAGTTCATGGTACAGGAAAAATAATAACACTCAAAGGATAAGTGGGGAGAAGAGACCAGCATAGTTCATTAACTCACAGATTAATTCAATCATTGTAGGGGGAAAATCCCCCTAAAAGTCTCAAAATTAAAAGCAAATGTGAAGCCAAGATATCAAATATATTACTCCTAATCATGCACTACAAAATAGCCATGCATGAATATACCAAAAAGCCATACAAAAAAGCCATCCATTTCAGATTCATGATTACACCGCAAGCAGCCAACAAAATAGCCATACATTTCTGTGAGTTACAACATTTAATAGACATGAAGATAGTGAAGAAAATAGTTTTGGAAAATAAAAAAAAATGACAAACTCAGGGGAATATGCGGGGGGAAAACACTCAAGAGAATCTGTATATCCTGGAGAACCAACTCAAGCCACGACATCTGTGATGGATCCTGTTTAGAAGGCACCATCCACTTCCTGATTATTCGGACAAAAATAGCGGTATGGCTGTCAACAGCTGTGTCCAAAGAACTCAGCATAATCAATTTTGGAGCCATTGATACAAAGAAGACAATAAAAACATACCAAATTATAGTGGAATAAGAATAAATACAGAATGCGACAGAATGTGTGAAACACCTTATTACAGTCGAACATATATATAAAAAATTCTATTTAGGAAAAGTTTGGGTATGCAAAATTCTATTTAGGAAAATTATTGATGAATCCCACCCAAGCCGTATCCACGGTTCTAGTTCAAAGAAAGCAATTACATATATATAATTTAGGGGAAAAATTACTAAAAAAATTCCAAGCATACGTTTTGAGAGAAAAAATCAAAGTGCAAAAAAAATGAATTAAAAAAACTTTCCAAAATGGGGATGGAAAGATATGCAACAATTACGTGGAAAAAAAAGAAAGAAAAAAAAAAAGAGTAGGTAGCTTACTGAAATTGGGACGGGAAATATGGGAATGATTGAAGTGGATGATTTCAACAAAAGGAAACTTACCATGTTACCTGGTAGGAAAATTATTGATGAATCCCGCCCCAAGCCATATCCATGGTTCCAGTTCAAAGACAGCAGCTACACCGGAAGGAAATTGCAAATGAAAATGGAAGATTCTGATCAATTGGAGATACAATGCCTAAATCACAGTATATGTAAATCAATTACATATATGATTTAGGGAAAAATTACTAAAAAAATTCCAAGCATACGTTTTGAAAGAAAAAATTAAGGAGCAAAAAATTAATTAAAAAAACTTTTGAAATTGGAGATGGAAAGATCTGCAACAATTGCGTGGAAGGAAAAAAAAAAAGGAAAAAAAGTAGGCAGCTTATTGAAATCGGGACGGAAATATTGGAGAGGTTGAGGTGGATGATTGAAACAAAAGGAAACTTACCCTGTTAAGCCCTTTCGATCGAAATAATTAAGGTGGAAAAAGAAAATAAAAACAATAAAAAAACACTGTCCAACATTGAGTAGTCCCATCAGCCATTTCGACAGAAATAATTACGGTGGAAAAAAATAAAAACAATAAAAAAATACTTTCCAAAATTGAATAGTCCCATCAGCCATTTTGACAGAAATAATTTAGTAGTCTAAACAATACCGCAACACTACTACCGCGAGTTTGACAGCAAGAAAACGGGCGGGAAAAAGTAAAAGGCAACTTAAGTGCCTATATATATATATATATATATTGATTGCTAAGCTTTCCTTACATAAGTATATTTCTAGGCCTGGGCATCGGGCCCAAGGGTCGGGTTCAGCCCAAGCCCAACCTGACTTGGAGTCGGTTTGCATATTTGCAACCTGAGACCGGCCCGAAGGGCCTGTCAACCTGACCCAAAACTAACCCATAATGGATCAGTTTCGGTCGGGTTGGGTTTCCTATTTGGAGCTTTTTTATTTTTATTTTTTTATAACTTAACATTCGGCCCAAGTTTTTTAGCCGAATATCTGGCCCCTATTATTATTATTATGATATTTTGGGCATAGGGTTTCACTTTCAGTCTTAAGACAACCCAATATCAAGCCTATGTTATTATTATGATATTCTGGGCCTAGGGTTTCACTTTCAGTCTTCAAACAAGAGGAGGAGGAAGAGAGAGAGAGAGAGAGAGAGAGAGAGAGAGAGAAGGGGCAGAGAGAGAGACGACAGAAGTAGTCTTCAAAAAAGAGATAGAGAGAGACGATGAAGGAAGAGAAAAAGTAGTAGCCGCGTTGCAGCGTAGCAGAAGCGGTATTATAGCAGCAGCCGTGTCAGAGCTGAGTAGTAACTGCGGCGCGACAAAGCGGAGCAGCAGCGGTGCTGCAGAGCAGCGTCACTGTAGAGCAGCGTCGCAAGGGAGAAATTTAGAGTTTCAAATTTGAGTAATTGAGTGGACTGCCTGAAATCTTAAGTGTTTGGAAATTTGAAAATCTGAACCGTAATTGAGTGGGTTGAAGGCTGATTGACTGATTCTGAAATTTGAATTTACTTTGTAAGGAAGGTGGAAGCTGGAGAGTGGAGATTTTGAAATTTGAAATAAGATTGACTGGTTGAGTGTTTTGAAAGTTGAAATACGGTTTTAAAGAGAGAACTAGAGAAGGAAAGGGGAAAAATCGATTAAACTGGTTTAACCGAATCGGGTATGTCTGGTTTGGTTTTAGCTGGGTTCGACTAGTTTGGATGGCCGAACCCGAGGACTGAACTGGACCAACTCAGTTCGGTCACTTACAAACTGTACACCAATCCGGAAACTTCAAAAACCGAACCAAACAGGCCCGAACCAGTTCTGTTCGGTTTACCAGTTTGCCAGTTTTTATGCCTGCCCTCTCCTATATATGTCTATGCTTATATTTATCCTCATAACTACTACCATTTTGTTGGGCTATTATAGTAAGTGAAAAACATTGGTTTATCCATCATAAACTTACTATGATATAAATGGGCATTTATATGAGCACAAAATATATTAAGTTCGTAGTGGTTCCCAGATATATTAGAAACTATAGTTCATCCTTGTAGTAACCCCACAAATCGGTTTCCAACACATGCAATATTCTACTTTGATTCGGGGACATCCTCTACTCGTTGGCTTATCATTTATAAATTTTTCAGTTGATCATCTACAAAATAGTAAGACATGGAGTGAGTACAATGTACTCAGTGAGTAACAATATTTGATTTGCCTCTTTGTTGAAAGAAAATCATTTTTGGACACAAGTTCAAGAAACATAAAATGCACAAACCTTTGAATGCACAAGAGGGCCCAATCACTAGATTACTTACTACTCATTGCGCACAATCATTCCTTCTCAACGCCGATTTGATTATGGCAACACAAGGTTAAGTAGATCCACATTCAATTCCGGCTGACCCTTACCGAAATTTCAAGTAAAGAGCATTACAAATGCAAAACAAATACTATACTAATAATCCCTATCTTGGAATTATTAGATAGCTCATAGTATGGAAACAAAACAAAGCAAGCCAATACAAGATGGGTAGAGTAATACTAGTGATTCAAATGAGATAAGACATCTTGTTTCTTGTCATGATATTGCATCAAAATAAATGTTCCTGTTAAAAATTCATGCATGTTATAGGAAATCAAAATATTGGTTACTCATCTCTTGTCTTGTTTTCTTCAAAATTTCTTGGATAATTCTAGATGAAAAGATACCTTCAAAATCTTGATATTTCTTAAGCAAAGTAATCTTTTAAGTGGGGATTATATATATATATATATATTGAAAGGCTTTTTTCCAAGTATAAAATGAGTGTTATGGGGAGTTTTGCATGGTGTTCTATTGTCTCCCTATTTATTGACGAATTTCTTGGTTAGTTTAAAGAAAAATCTTGAACTCCACCTATGAAGAAGTGGCAAATTGTTCCTAGATAATTTCTTGGTTAGCCAATACGAGGAGATCCAATCGGAGACTTGAGAATTTTCTTGGCAACTTTTTGTTTCTTATTTTTCTTTCATGTGATTATTTTGCAAGCATCCAAGTATCTTCATAAGGTTCACATATTTATTATCTATGGAGTCTCTCTACTTAATATGTGTAACATCCCAATCCTTTTAATTATCCATTCTACGAAGTTGATTAAAAATATAAGGACCAAATTTAATGTACACACAAAATTTAGGATTAAGGTGAAAACAAGAATTATGTTATAAAAAAAAAAAGGGCGAAATTTTCCAGAAATTTCGGGACATTGCTGGGCCAAGTGACTATATATATATATTGTATATAAACTAAAAACTAACAACAACAATACAAAGCAAGAAAAAAAAAAGAAAGAAAGAAAAGAAGAGAAGAAATGGCCGAAGCTTTCTGCCGTTTTTGAAAAAAAAAAAAAATTTTTTTCTTTTCTTGAAAAGAAGAAGGAAGCCAATCAAATGGGTAAACTAGTAAGTATTCTTGTCTTCAACCTTTGAATTTATAAAGTTAAAGAATATGGATTTTATGGAAATTTTATGAACATTTAATATTAGGCTATGATTTTATTTAATATATGTTCTAAATGCATCAAATAGTTATTTGATTATGAAATATGGGATTCTTGATACTATTATAGAGATTTTTAATAGGTAGTGTAAAGATGAAAGTTTGGTATAGTTGAAACTTTATATGGAGGAAATGAAGTGAAGTTGATATAAGTTAGTGTGATAGTTTTATGAATTGGTATTATGGTGGTTGAAGAAGGGGTGAAACTAATAATGAATATAAGAAGTGAATGTCTTAAATTTAATAGTAAATGCGAAAATTAATTAAGACTAAAAACTAGTGTTTAAAGATCAAGAATTAGTATTATTTGTTACTTTAGTAGGCATTGAGACTTGAATGTGTGATGACATACAATTTCTTAGGTAGAATAAAGACTAGAGTATTTACATGAATTATGTAATATGTAAGAGCAAGTGTAGAAAATCTTATTAAAGGATAAAGATTAATGTTTAAAGATGAAAAGTAGTGTTGTTATTTCTAGTGGATATTTAAGATTTTATTAAGTGACATTATCATCATTTTAAGATGG
>CAVNYN010221102.1:0-62126 GCA_963692815.1 Nyctanthes arbor-tristis
GGATCATGGAGTACTTTATTAAGTTGATTAAGAAGAAGCATGGGAAGGACATCAGCAAGGACAGCAAAGCACTTGGCAAGTTGAGAAGAGAAGCTGAGAGTGCCAAGAGAGCATTGAGCAGTGATCTACCAGGTCCGATTAGAGATTGAGTCTCTATTTGATGGTGTAGATTTCTCTGAACCACTTACCAGAGCCCGCTTCGAAGAATTGAACAATGACTTGTTTAGAAAAACAATGGTACCTGTTAAGAAAGCCATGGAAGATGCTGGTTTGCAGAAGCACCAGATTGATGAAATTGTTCTAGTTGGTGGAAGCACTAGAATTCCAAAGGTTCAACAACTTCTGAAGGATTATTTTGATGGGAAGGAGCCAAACAAGGGTGTTAACCCAGATGAGGCAGTTGCATATGGTGCAGCTGTCCAGGGAGGAATCTTGAGCGGTGAGGGAGGCGATACAACCAAAGGTATAATTGCTGTCATCATCATTTGATTATTTTACTAACACCGCTGCCAACTGCCTGGATTTGGGGGAATCATATTTACTAATTATACTGATTCATGTTATCAGATATTCTTCTCCTGGATGTGGCTCCTCTTACCCTTGGTATTGAAACCGTTGGTGGAATAATGACCAAATTGATTCCAAGAAACACCGTAATACCTACCAAAAAGTCCCAAGTGTGCTCTTCCGATCTCAGGATCAACAGACCACTGTTACCATTCGGGTAACGATCTTGGCATTCTGATTCTTGTAAATCAGATGAAAATGGGATGTCTACTTTTGCCTGTGTAAGCAATTGCATAATCTGTAACAATGCTGTTGTATAGGTGTTTGAAGGTGAAAGAAGTCTTACAAAGGACTGCAGGCTGCTAGGGACCTTTGATCTGACAGGAATAGCTCCTGCCCCAAGGTTCTTACTGCCTATGCTCCATCTGATATTTGAATTAAGCTTAGGTTTTGTCTTGCTAATATATCTTTTTCCTTTTTCTTTTCCCAAACAGAGGAACTCCTCAGATTGAAGTTACATTCGAAGTTGATGCCAATGGCATTCTGAACGTCAAGGCTGAAGACAAGGCCTCTGCTCGGTATGAGAAGATCACAATCACAAATGACAAAGGTCGTTTGAGTCAGGAGGAGATTGAACGGATGGTGGAGGAGGCAGAGGAATTTGCAGAGGAAGACAAGAAGGTCAAAGAAAGAATTGACGCCCGCAACAGCCTCGAGACATATGTCTACAACATGAAGAATCAAATCAATGACAAGGACAAACTTGCTGACAAACTAGAGTTAGATGAAAAAGAAAAGATGGAGACGGCCACTAAGGAGGCTCTGGAATGGTTGGACGACAATCAGAATGCTGAGAAGGAGGATTATGAGGAAAAATTGAAAGAAGTCGAGGCTGTGTGCAATCCTATTATCACTGCTGTCTATCAAAGACCAGGTGGTGCCCCTGCTGATGGCAAATCAGACGATGATGATTCCCATGACGAGCTATAAAACAATGCTTAGGTTTTTGTTAATGCCGAGAGATGTTAGTAAGTACGATGCTTTATTTTTTGCTCATGAATTATTTCCTTGAGCCGGAGTCTAGATAGTTACAGTAGTACACTTCCATCTTTGGACATGTATAGGCTGATCTTTATCAACTTACTTCAATGAAACTTGTTTTCTTTAGGTTCTTTTCATCATCAATATATTAAAGGATGACAGTTCTTCTACTTCCTCAGACCTCACAAATTGCTTTTGTTAACTGTTTCAAAAAAAAAAAAAAAAAAGAGAAAAGGTGGTCTGTGAAACTTGCATTCTTTTTTGCTTCTGTTGTTTGATTCTTTTTGCTTCTGTTGTTTGATTCTTCTGTCCTAATATACAAAATGGAACAAACTGAAGCGGAAAGAACTAAGAAGTAACATTGGGTTAAACACAAAGCGGTTCATCCGATACGTCAATGTCAATCATCTTCAATTTGTTGTAATTAGGTCATCCAACTTTAATTTGCTCGTGAAATTAATTCGCCATCATGAGTCTAAACAACATGCTCAGATGATACAGACATTTTACGTTGGTTAGTTGATTATTATTGGAGAAATGGGACGGATTTGCTAGTGCAATAAAGTTGGACGACCTGAGTAAGTTAGGTAGCGCGATGAGCAATATTGGGACAAAAGTAGAAATGAAGTAGACTTGTTTCTATTGTCCATATTGCAACCAATTAATCAAGTAGGAAAGTTTGCAAACTAAAGTCCCACTCAATGGGGCAAACAAGCACATGCACACCTTAAATTTGTCCCCTAGAGTTTGTTGAGTTGAGCCCATATCAAGACGCACTTTCCTTTCTGCTAGTTTTATGGATCTAGAAGTGGTGAAATGCCCGTGAATAAAACTAGTGAAGGCCAGGGCGGAGCCAGGCGCCATTGCAGCACGGATAGGCCCTAAAGTACAAAGTGTAACATTTTGTATAATTTCCTTCTTCTTCTTATTATTTTTTTTCAAAGTTTTACAGGGAGGGAAAAAGAAGGATTTTCAGCCAATTGTGGTGGGCCCAGACCCCAATAAACCCCTCCGGTGCTATATATATTGATAGGAGAATGTGCTATATATAGAGTTTCTTTATATATCATTGCTCTGATATGAACACAATATTATATGTCTTTACTATTGAATCAAGATATAGTGGCTAGTCGTTTTATAACATGAGTTGTGATTATGTAGTATCTATCATGTAGCTGCTACTTAATCCCTTTTTTTTTTTTGGTGCAATTAGATCATCAGCTTTTAATTTTATAATTTACGATTTACTAGTCGAATTAATTAATAAATTATATTTAATAAGCATGACTTGTGATGTAGTACCCACCAGGTATAGAATATGCAGATGCATGTTTGTTTCCAGAATTCGTTGAAATGTCATGTGAAATGTGTCATAAAGAAACAAGTCATTTGTTAATTAGAGTAAATTTTGTTTAAAATAAAATAAAATAAAGAAAAAGTAAGGTGGACCTTTTTGTAATTTACGTCAAAGAAAACAACCCATGTCCACCACAAGTCCCTGTCATTCACACTGGATTGGACAAGAAAATTTGTATAGTTGGTCTATAACTTGTACATTTTACTAGTTTCATCCCAACATTCGTTTTAATGCAGCGCCATCTCTGACTTTCACTCATTCAATTCAAGTTCAATAAGAGCAACTTACCCTTTGTCTTGTGTTGATGATTATGTTTACGTCTCTAAAAATTGATTTCTCTCTCTATATGTATTATTTTCCAAAATTTTAAAAATGAGCATAGTGCTCATGAGTGTCAAACTCTAATGTCACGTGGTTGGGGCCAGCCGAATGTGGCATCCATGAGCGCCAGAATAAGGTGAGCGGTACACTGTTGTCTTCACTTATATATCATGCTGTTAGAGTTAAAAATGTGTAGAAAGTTATAGATGGAATGAAAGAAATCATAATACTAACACTAGCCTTGTAAAATTCTTAAAAAAAAATTGAATTCCATTTCTAACGAATCTCAAGAAAAACAAATGGAGGAGACTATTATTAATGCAACCGTTTCTACTTTGTAGAAGTTCAAATTCGACATGTGAACATCGCGTGCCTTGCTAATGGCTATTTTGATTGAAAAACTCATAATCAAGAAGTAAGAAAACACTTATAAGTGAGAGTTGGGGACTATTATCGAACGAATAAAAAACTTGGAGATGGAATTGCTATATATTATCATACCTTACCCATCTTTTTATTGAAAATTTAGAGATCAAAATTAATAAGAAACAACCTAAAAAGGTGACGTTTGGGGGCAGTGGTACTCAAAACAAAAGTCGGAGATGAAATTGCTGTAACGGGTATAAGCTTGGGACCAAAAGAAAAAAGAAACGGGATACTATTTCAATTCTCTCTTTCTCAGAGTTTGTCATTTCTCTCTCCACATTTCTCTTTCTCTCTCATGATTCCTGTATGGTGGTGGTGGTGCTGCCGTTGGTACCTTGGTTGTTGGAGAGAATAAATGCTTCTTTTCTGTGCAGAAAAAGACCCTACGATAGGGGTGGCAATGGTGGATATCCCAGCAAACAGCCAACGGCTTCTTCCCTTGTTTGTTATCTCATTACAATTATTAATTGAAGTCTTTAGTACTATAATGCCATTTTACATCTGTGTGTGCCATTGTGAGAAAGCCAGAAATGCACTAATCCCATGTGGAGGCTACTACACAAACACAGACCTTTGCTTAAAGTACTTATTTATAAGCATAAAATAAGCAGCTTTTTTTAATTAAATTGGCATTTGGCAATTACTCTTCTCCGTCCAAGCCAGGCAATTTTTTTCATTTCCTTACTCGCATGCCAGCCAGCCCATCAGCATCTGTCTCTCTTTCTTGCTTCCTCTCTCTCTCTACTTGAACCCCTCAACTTTCTTGAAACTCTAGAAACAGAAAATTTAGGACTTCTTGGACACTAAAAACTGCCCAGATTAGATTCCAAGTGGTAGTAGAAACCCACAATTTTTTTTAGCTATGCCCAAAAATGTGCTTTTGTTTCTTCAAATTTTCAGCAAGATTGGCAATTCGATGTACTTCTTAGTTGTGAAGGTCTCTCAATTTTCGGTGATAAGAACTAGTACAGAAGCAGAGATCAAGGGGTCGCAGAATCGGATCCGGAAAGTATAATGCTGAGGTTATGTTGGAAATATGAGGATATTAGGTATTGATTCTTATTGCCTTGTGTTCATTTATGCATTTTGTTTGTTCGAGTTCCTAATGTGTATAGTCTCTCCAATTACTGAAAAGGAGATCTTGCTTCAATTTAAAGGTAACATTTCAAGTGACCCTTATGATAGTTTGAGTTCTTGGAATCCAAGTAGAAGCCCTTGCCAAGATTATAAAGGGGTGTTTTGTAATTCAGATGGAAATGTGGTAAAGATCGTTTTGTGGAACACTAGTCTTGGTGGAGTACTGTCTCCTGCCCTATCTGGGTTGAAATCTTTGAGAATTATTACTTTATTTGGTAATAAGTTCACAGGAAATATCCCATTAGAGTATGGAGAAATTGATACATTGTGGAAGATAAACTTGAGCTCCAATGCACTATCCGGGTCAATCCCGGAATTCATTGGAGATTTGCCCAACATAAGATTCCTTGATTTATCAAGGAATGCGTATACTGGAGAGATTCCTTCAGCATTGTTCAAGAACTGTTACAAGACAAAGTTTGTTTCTTTGGCACGTAACAATCTCTCGGGTCCAATTCCTATCTCAATAGGTGATTGTATCAATCTTGAAGGCATAGATTTGTCTTTCAACAGTCTCACTGGAGGATTGCCTTCAGAAATTTGTAACGTTCCTGGGATGGTATACTTGTCTGTGAGGAGTAATATGATGTCCGGAAGTGTTCAAATTTCAAATTGTGGCAGATTGGAGCTTTTGGATCTGGCCAGCAATGGATTTAGTGCCTCTGCTCCGTTTGGGGTCCTTGGATTGGCAAATCTTACACATTTCAACATTTCTTGGAATCGGTTTCAGGGAGAGATTCCAGACATTGGAACTTGCAGTAGCCGATTGGAAGTTTTTGATGTCTCCGGAAATAATTTCTATGGAAAAATTCCACCAAGCATCACCAAATGCGGTCGCCTTAAATATTTAGATCTGGGGTTTAACAGGTTTGATGGAAGTATACCGCTTGGAATTGCAGACTTAAAGGCGCTTCTGTTTATTCGATTAGCAAATAACTCGATAGACGGGAAAATTCCTGCAGGGTTTGGGAGTATTGAATGGCTTGAAGTTCTGGATTTGCATAATCTTAAACTCAGTGGTGAAATCCCAGAAGAGATAAGCAATTGCCGGTTTCTCCGCGAGCTGTGAGTCAAATTGCATCAACGTATTTTATGTGTTCATGTCAAGATTTCTTTCAATTGAACTGACGAAACTATCAATGTCATA
This sequence comes from Nyctanthes arbor-tristis, assembly GCA_963692815.1. NCBI lineage: Eukaryota > Viridiplantae > Streptophyta > Magnoliopsida > Lamiales > Oleaceae > Nyctanthes > Nyctanthes arbor-tristis. The sequence goes on from CAVNYN010221102.1 coordinate 5,937, forward strand.
TGCAGGAACGTGTCTGGCAATTCTTTAATGGGTGGCTTTCCGCAGAACCTCACAAACATAACTTTCCTTGAAATTCTTGACCTGCATCATAACCAGTTCAGTGGAAGCATACCATCAACTATTGGAAACTTATCCAATCTGCATTCTTTGGATTTGTCAGAAAACTTGCTGTCTGGTTCCATCCCTGTTACAGTAGGAAATTTGAAAAATTTAACTCATTTTAATGTTTCTTACAACAACCTTTCCGGTGCTATCCCAACAATTCCTAGCATCCAGCAGTTCCGATTTTATGCTTTCTTTCACAATCAAGGTCTTTGCGGTGTTCCATTAGATCCCTGTTCTGGGCCTTCTAGCACCCGAAGAAAACCAAAGTTGAGCGTTTCTGCAATTGTTGCCATAGTAGCTGCTGCTTTGATTGTCACCGGTGTTTGTGTGATAACTATCATCAACATGAGGGCAAGAAGAAGAGAAGATGAGACTGTAGTTGCGGAAAGCACCCCATTAGCTTCAACAGAATCAAATGTCATCATTGGAAAATTAGTCCTCTTTAGTAAAAGTTTGCCCTCAAAGTATGAGGATTGGGAGACTGGCACCAAAGCATTGCTTGACAAGGAATGCTTAATTGGTGGAGGTTCTATCGGAACAGTGTACAAAACTACCTTTGAGGGGGGAATTTCCATTGCAGTGAAAAAACTCGAGACTCTTGGCAGAATCAGGAACCAAGAAGAATTTGAGCACGAAGTTGGACTTCTTGCCAATCTTCAACATCCAAACCTTGTTGCTTTTCAAGGTTATTACTGGTCATCTAGCATGCAGCTAATTTTATCTGAATTCATCTCAAATGGTAATCTCTATGATAATTTGCATGGTGTTAGTTATGTTGGGACCAGTACTGGTGTGGGCAATCCCGAATTGAATTGGTCGAGAAGGTTTCAGATAGCATCAGGGACTGCCAGAGCCCTAGCCTACCTTCACCACGACTGCAAACCTCGCGTTCTACATCTCAACGTTAAGTCTACTAATATACTACTAGATGAAAATTACAAGGCGAAAGTATCAGACTATGGTTTGGAGAAGTTGCTTCCCTTATTAGATAATTATGGCATGACAAAAACGCACAATGCAGTTGGGTATATTGCACCAGAGTTGGCACAGAGTTCAAGGATCAGCGAAAAGTGTGACGTTTATAGTTTTGGGGTGATTCTGCTAGAGTTGGTTACAGGGAGGAAACCAGTGGAAAGTCCCTCGAGAAATGAGGTGGTCATTTTGTGTGAATACGTTAGGGGATTGATTGAGAGAGGTTCTGCTTCAGATTGTTTCGACAGAAGTTTACGAGGATTTGCAGAAAACGAGCTGATTCAGGTCATGAAGTTGGGACTGATCTGTACTTCTGACGCTCCTTCAAGGAGACCAAGCATGGCTGAGGTTGTTCAGGTTCTTGAGTCCATAAGAAATGGTTATAATTATTGATTGCAAGATTTTAGTCTTTTTCCCCCCTTCTCTCTCAGGGTACAAAGTAGCATTATTAAAATCATCCATTTGTTCTTATGATTGCAATAAAGTTATTCGATTTTTTGCGGCTTCAATAAACTCCTTCTCTAACTCACATTCAGAAATACAAAGATTCTTTTAGATGTGTTCTTGTTTACATCTTTGATACTTGTGTGTGTGTGTGTGTCTCTCTCTCTCTCTCTCTCTCTCTCTCTCTCTCTCTCTCTATATATATATATATATATCAGAGGGAATGAATAGCTGGGATCACATTTAAGAAATCTATATGTGAAATTGTTGGCTGCCCAAATTACCATTCATGTAATATATATTATTGGCATATTTGAATAGGTAGATGTAAAGATAACACTAAAAATGAGCTAAAATTGTTCATTGTACTGTTTGCATCATTTCATTCTAACGTGCCATATATGCCATACAAGGGATGCTTCCTAGGGTCTTATTACTTGCTGCTGTGATATACAATGAAAATCATAATAATTAATAAGCCTTCTTATCCATCTTTATTTTTCGTCACTATCCTTATCTGCTGAATTATGCCTCCTCATAGTTGAAACAAATGACAGCGGTGACTGTTTTGTCCAGCGTCTTATGTCATAGGCCTTCTTCAATGGCTTCTTTTCCTTCCCGAGTCTTTTCTTTGTTATGGCTATTGCAAGGTCATTAGGGAACAACGTTTGCCAAAAGAAAGCATGAAGAAGGGTAGACACTAAAAGTATGGAAACAATTGTTGATGACATGAATGAGAGGATTAAAGCTAGACCTTTGGTTATTACACTAGGCACTTCCTCTGCATACTTAATAGTTGCTATTGAGGCTGTTGTCATGGGAAAAGTGTAAGACCACCATGCCAATGAAAACCTGCACCACCAAAAAAAAAAAAATAAGGAAGAAGAATAAAAAAATGATATGAATCTATATATATATATATATATATATATTTAATATTCTGCTTCTGCCAATGAACTCTATACTTAGATGCTGTTGTTGCTTGGTTAATTACCTGAATCCCCTAAAGAAGTTGATACGAACAACCAGTGACGAATAGAGAAATAATGCAATAAAATAGCATGTTCTTGCCAAGCCATCGAATTCTCCATAAATAGCTCCCCAAGCAATGCTTGCAGCAGCAGGGGTTGCAATGAACATGGAGTAAACGGGGTGAAGTTCCTTGGGCAAAGCTTCACTTGTAGGCAATCTCTGATACAATGTTACAAATACTACAAGATAATGGGCAAATCCAATTGCCCACAGAAACTTTCCTGGTTCTTTCCACCCAACTTTTGCTGCCAAGATTGCACCAACGAAATTCCCAACTACTGACAGATGAGAAGATGGATTTGCGACTTTGCAGAGTCTTCTTTTTCCTCCTGAAAGCCACTGTCCATAGATTTTTAAGTCTAGAAAGATGATAGGTGCCATGAAGGCGATCCAAAGAGCCGGATTCAAAGTTTCTGGTGAGATTGCCGGTGGTACTCCAATGGCTAAGAACATGCAGACAACCCAAGGGGCAAAGAAGAAGTTGACTCTTACTGGGTGAAAATACTCTCTTTTCACAGCTTCGAAGTAGAATGTGCATTTCAGTGCATAGGTAATAAAGACTGCAATCAGGAGAGCTAAAGATAATAGCCAGATTGCTAGATTAATGAATGGTGTAATGTGGAGGAATTTAGTGGCGGGACTTGTAGCGAGGGCACGCCAGAGGATGGCTTGACTACTAAGGCCTAGGCACATACCGAAGCAGCCAATGGGGAACCGGAGAAGGAAAGGCCATTTCTCATCTTTTGGCAGAAGTATGTCCTCTGTATCCTGCAACAGAATTCATCAGTTCGACATTCATTATGAGTTAGAACTTATAACTACATGCCCTAATGCTATGATCTCGTTTAGTATATTATCTAGAACTGAATAATCTGCTTGTCAGATACGTCCTAAATGTTCATACCTTGACTTGATCGAGTTCCGGTCCTGTAAGTGCAGCAAAGTATCTTCCAGCAGGAACACTTCTATTAACAGACTCATCAGGCCCTCCTGCAGAAACATCATTTTTTTGCACATCAATCCCACTCTCCTTTCTCAATGGAAATTTTGAGTTCTGCCTAGCAAGATTTGATTTTGTTTTGAATATATTGAAGTCTCCTTTCCTTCCTTCTACCCCAACTCCATGAGATGAACCAAACCCTCCAAAACTTTTCCCACTTCTTGTAAGAGCTTTCCTTTCATTTTTCTCTTTAGACTCTCTGTTCAGCACTGAAAAGCCCGTCTCCAGTGAGACTTGCCTGCTAAAACCCTTATGTTGTCGCTTCATTTCTCGCATTCTGATTGGTTTATCATTAGCATTCCTGTCTGTTTTACGATCAGCAAAATTTCTTTTAGTCTTTCCATCATCATCATCTTCTTCTTCTTCCTGTAAAACTTCATGGATGTCAACGAAGTGCATTTCCAGAGATCTTGGAGAGACTGCTCCCAACTCCATTTTTGTTTCTGATGGTCTAGAAATGTTCAAATTTAATCGTTCTTGAGGCTAAATAAATACCCGCTTTATGCAAATAGTTTGGGAAATGAGTAGGACAGGATCACGAGAATACTGAACGGAAAGAACTTGAGGTGCTGGTCTTGTGTTCATAGCAAATTGAACATAAACCATAGCTTTTTTACTGCATAAAGTTTCTCTTTGAAGAGGTTTCTCGTGAGTTATAAACAGAATCTTCTACGGTTTAAAACAGTGGCACAAGTACTAGAGATATAGGTGTTAATTACACCAACTGGGAGGAAATAATTATACTACTAATATTTGAGAAACTCGTTATCATAACTTCACGGGTTTTAAGAATCGCAGTAGCCAACTTGTGGAGTGAAAGGCAACAGCAATTTACCGAACTTGGTACTCTTGACCAATCAAAATTTTACGAGTGGATTCAAGAGCTTCATTTTGTTATTTAATGTGGGTCTCGAAACCCATATGTAGGTACTTGATTTAGTACTCCAGCTTTCTCCGCAAGAGTTTAATGTTATTGGGACTATTTGTAAACCGCGTAGCTACGGCCGATAACATTCATGACTCAGAATGAGATAGGTTCTTGATTGGTCAAGTTCGGTACTCTAGTTTTCTCCGCAAGAGTTAAATGTTTGTAGATCGCACCTGAATTGGGAGTCTTTGTAAACCGAGTAGGTACGGCAGGTAACATTCATGACTTAAAATGAGACAGGAGGTCGGTAGGCCAAGTCGTGAGAAGGACGCCGAACCCTTCTTGGTACGAAGGTTGAAACCGTGCATTTTCTGATTTATTATACCAAGATCGCGTTCGTGTTTTAATGTTTGGACGAACAAGTCTGGGTCAAAGTCTCCCTTCCCGTTAATTTTCTCTCTCTTTTCACTAACTTCTCTCTTAAATTTATTGGCCACATCATCCAAGGTTAAACAAATGATTAAAGGTTCACTAATTTCTCGGTGCACCTCCTGATTTTTGTTTTCATTGATTATTTTTTGTTGCTTGCTCGCTTATTATCTACTGGCATTCTATTTCTATTTTTAAATTCCTGTTAAAATGCAGTATAGATTTACTTGCAATATTTGTTCCCTGGGCTAATATCGAATTGTGCTATAGTGGTTGAGACTTTAGTCGTTAGATATTCAACTTTTTCAGACAGGAGATTGGATTCAAACTACACACATGCATGCCTTCTTTAATTTCCCTCCCGCTATCTTCCCCTTATATTAAAAAAGGTTATAGAGGGAAAATACTACTACTAGGTACAACAAAAACTTATAACCACTTATTCAAACACACATATGATCCATGTGATAACCATTAATTAAAAAATGACTTAATGGTTACGTTAAAATGATCTTGCCAAGTGTATTATCTATATAAGTGTTTTATAACTTGTTACGGCCATAGCATAGTGAATTTTTCTAACGAACTAACACAAGCCCCTTGTCAGGAGATAAGGAGCTGGCATTAGAGGAAACATCTCGTAATTTCCTCTAATGTGGTCGGTTTCTTAGAAAAATTCATAGCATTGCTCACAAATATTGTAGCTAAAGTTATTATTCCTTAGTTTCCATATACGTTTTTACCAAGTCCCATGTAAGCCAAATTGGACAGCTCTCCATGTCCTAAATTTACTTTTGAAGCAAAAAACTATGTTAGCCGCTGTCAGCCGGCCGTAGGCCGGTCATTTCCCCTCCTATAAATACACAAATGCATCAACACTAGGAAATCATCCTCTAACAACAAATTACAAGCAAATTAGCTTAGAAAGCTTTCGAGTAATCAGTTAAAAGTCTTGAAATGGCATCGAAAGCTTTCTTGATCTTGATCCTTGTCGCAATGGTGGTGGCTCCGTCTTTAGCCACTGACTATAAGGTCGGAGATGATGATGGTTGGAAAATCGGCTTTAATTCCACCACATGGACCGAAGGGAAAAAGTTCTACGTCGGAGACACACTAAGTGAGTTTGTCCATCCCTCTCTATGTTTCTGGAGAAATGTTATATGTACCCCTATGTTAATCTGTATAATAACTACTTGTTACCGTAAAAAACATAAAGGTTACACCTAGTCAGTAAATGTCTTACTGATGTACCATTTGGTTTTTGGGTACAGGATTCGTGTATGCCAAGGAGAGCCACAATGTCTTGAAAGTGAGCGGAGACGAATTCAAAAAATGCGCGGCTTCAAGCAAGAATGACAGTAACACGCTGACTAGTGGAGACGACTTGGTGCCTCTTGCCAAGCCAGGAAAGAAGTGGTACATTTGTGGGTTTGGTGACCATTGCTCCAGGGGGATGAAGCTTGTGATTAATGTTTTAGAAGTAGCCGAAGCACCAGCACCCACCCCGACAACGCCCAACCCCACGCCTGGCTCTTCAATGGCGACACCTGCGACCACTCCGTTGAAGTCTGGTGCATTGATCCTTGCAGCCCTGGCTGTTTTCAAGATGTTCTTGGCTTAATAATGCCCTGTAGCAGCTCTGATAAAAAGTTTTCTTGACTTCTTCCAGTTCTCAGTGGAGCGATACCATACAGAGTTTTACATTTTTTTTTTCTTTTCAAATAAACCTGATTATTGTGTAACATTTAATTAAGTTGTGCTGTTAATTATTGTATGAATAAGAGAATTGGAATGAATAAACATTGAATTTAACTTTATTATATATTCATATATTCTCCCTGGTGTGTTTTTCAAGAGCAAACAAAACATGTTGAAAATGATTGTCATTTATTTATGTCAAATATGTTCTACATAATGGCGTTTGTCAAGTCTCAAAAACCTCGAATACTGATAAAACTACTGATGTGTTCAACATAATAATGAATTAAGATGAACACCTTTGTTAAAGTTCATAACTTGATTAACAAAAACATCTTCACTCTCGTCTCCTGAGTTTGAGGGGATAATCAATCCTAGCTTATTCCAACGGCAATGTCATGGTCTCTCGACTGCTAGTTCCATAACAGCATCTCCAATGCATAGTGGAATTCAAAGAATAATATGACAATTGGCAAAAAAATGTTTCTTTAGCACCTTATATATTTGACATTTATTTATAGAGAATGTCATGAGTTGACATGTTATGGATAATGTTAAGCATTAATTTATTCAATCAATAAATTTCTCTTTCTTATAAGAACTTGCCAAATATACAACATGGACGTTGTTGCATTGAAGAGTTTATTGAATTTAATGTCAATGTCAATGCTCTTTGCCACATATACATTGTCAACGTTATTGCATTGGCGATGCTAAGGAACCAACCTCACGCCCAATTAAAAAAAAAAAAAACACATGCCCCTTACTGTCACATGTCAACATCCAGTTTCTCCCTATCATGAGATTGGTTACTTATGAAATCAGATGTCCGGTTCTAGATCATTTCCATATGGTCTCCTAGGAGAAAACAAATGTACACTAAGCTGAGAATCTGAATCCCCTCTGTTTTGTCTGCACGCATCTGGCTTAAGCCAAATTGGACAGCTTCCATTTGTTTGACGGGAAATTTCTTGGAGCATAAAACTATGCTGCTCTTAGCTGGCTAGCCTTGTAATTTATCCTCTAACTATGCTCATTTATCAGAATCCAAAAGGCATATACGAAAATGGAACATTTCGAGCAAATCACCCTTAGTTTTGAAATGCCCTCCAAAGTTTTCTTGATTGTGATCATCATTGTAATGGTAGCTGCACCATCGATGGCAACTGATTATCTGGTTGGAGACCAGGCCGGTTGGAGAGAGGGTGTTGATTACACTGAATGGACTCGAGGAAAGAAGTTCCGTGTTGGAGACACTATCAGTATGCTAAATCAGTCTATTTGTTTCCTGTTGTTACTTTGACCACCGTGTACATTACCAAAGCTAAAGTCTTTTACGATTTGTTGATGTGCCAAATTGGTAATCTTGCAGCCTTTGTGTACAAGCTGGGAACTGATAATGTTTTGAATGTGAACGAGACAGAGTTCCAACAATGCAAGGCGTCGAACACAAATGACCCTCTGGTGAGTGAAAACATGATGATCAACATGATTACACTTTCAAAGCCGGGGAAGGAATGGTACATTTCTGGGGTTGAAGATCATTGCTCCAAGGAGTGAAGCTTGTCATTGCTGTTACAGAGGCAGCAGAAATGGCACCAGCATCTGTACCAACCCCCATATCGGGATCTTCACAAGCCTACCATGTTCCCCTGTTTAGATCAGTCGTGCGGATTCTTGCAGCATTTGCCCTTTTAAAGATGATCATGGCTTAATTTTCAAGAAAGTTTCCCATTTGATTTTTTGGCCTTCCATTATAAATGACAGAAACTAGAAATCTCATAAATGATCATGGCTTAATTTTCAAGATGATGTTTCCCCTGTTTCTGTGGTTTGCTGCTATCACCTTTTCTAATGATAGTATTTTTTGTCAATATCAGAATGTACCGATCTCTTAACATAAATTACAATTAATTGTTCTCACACATGATCCCGATCCCGACTCGTACGCTGTACATCAAAGAATTCAGTGACATACATAAGTCCCAACCACCCAATAAATTGAAGAGCAAGTTGCATTTTCTCCCATGTGGAGCTGGACCCATAAGATCGGAACTTTTGATAACAGTGAAACCACAATTAGGTGCCCACAAAATGAAAGAGACTTCAAAAGCAGTGTACACGACATGTAATTCTAAAAGGGAATGATAAAACTAAACATAATCTTGGTAGGCTTTCTTAGAACGCAATGCAACTGTAGAACTTTCATTTTAACCTAAACTGAACCATTTCATTGATTATAAAGAAATGGTCGGTGCTTGGATGTATCTTGGTAATTCCACACACTGACTTGTCTATTGACAGTTAGAATACAATGAATAATTTAAACTGTAAATCAAGGTATCACGACACCCGAGTAAATATATATCCAGACTCCTTAAGTTCAAGTCTATTTTAGTGTTCATTTATAAAGGTTGTGGAAGTGTCAATTTTGGTGATAGACCAACCTAACCAGCAGACAAAGAAATGTTGAAATATCACTTATCAAGTGCCCACACAAACACAACAATTCCCAACACAAATTAATTTTGAAAGAGATAATGATCTTGCAGTTTACAAGGATTAGATATGGTGAGTATGCTGGCTTCAGCTTTGCAACTTGGCAAAGCATTTTGGATTCTTTGGAATCATACAATTTCCTTCCAGCAAAAAATAACTCAAACTATGACTTAAAGTTATTCCTTCCTCTTTTTACTTATGGAAACATCAGATCTGGTAGTCTGTATATCAACATCAGATCTGGTTGTAAATCAGCATATTTAGTAACTTTAAAATAATATCTGCAGGGCATCGACCTTTGACATATCTCATGCATCTTGCTGTAACTAGTAATTGGAGGGGAGATAAGAGAAAAAGATGTTTTGGGGGGGGGGGGGTATCCTTCTTTCCGTGTTTTATATAACAGTGTCCACCATATCTAAGCCCAACTCGATAGTCAATATTGATGATTCAGAGCCTGGGAACATTAGTTCTATCATATAGAGTCTTGTTACTTTGTGCAGCCCATTCTCTAATTGACCCGAGGAAAATTACGATATAATCTCACAAACAAAATGATAAAGAAGAACCTATCAACAGAGCTGGATCTAGGAGAAGGTTTAAAGCACTAGATATTTAACCATATGATAGATTTTGGTTTACGCCTCCTTTTATAACGAATTCTACAGCAATCAAGCAACCACAAACAAGATAACAGAAAAAAAAGGGTAATAAAACCATCAATTAAAAGAAATACACAAGGCAAAAGCACGAGCTACGTTTGATAAGATTAACATATTGAATGAATTAGTGTCTTTTATCTATCTTCCAATTTCATCGAAATGCCATACAAAATTACATAAAGGGGAAAGTAAAAGAGGCAACTTTATTCTCTTAAACCACCCCAGTTGAAGAACAATAATATAAAAGCAAAGAAAAAGGAAAAAAGAGCATTAGCTCAAACCCTTTTCCCACCTCCACCTTCCTATACAATAGAATCATAAAAAATTTTCATCTTTCTTATCCCACAATTAACTTCTCAATCAAAGGCAAAAACAGGGGGCATACCAGGATAATCTTTTCTTTGGCATCAGTGTAAATCAAGAATGCTGTCAATGAGTTGTACCTTTGGCCCTTTTTTTGGCCTCGCTGTAAAGCACCACTCCCATGATTGTTATTGCAAAACCCGTCATCCCCATCACCGTCACTGGATTCCTGAAGATCAAGACCGAAACAACCGCTGCGACAGCAGCTTTGGCATTCCCCAAAACTTGCAGTGTCAAAGCACTTGTGTGCTTAGTGACCAAAAAATTAGTCAAATTAACCAAATATGCAACCGTGGCATTTACAATCAATAGAAACACCATAAATCCATCTTCCCTCGCCTTCTCAATTGTTCTAGCCAAAACATTCCCTTCAATATATAGGGTAAATGGCAGCAGCACCAGTGCTGCCATTGGAGCCATGTACAGCAAAAGATTCATAGAGTGTAGTTTTTCAGCTTCTGAAGTTAATAACAACCCCTGAACCACAGATTTCAAGGCCCGGCCTGCAGTCGAGCCGATGCACATCAAGAATCCAAAAAGATGGAACAAGGGTTCGCTATTACTAGCCAAAACAATGCCTAGAACTACAGGAACCAGTGCCAAATAAACCTCCGCCGACTCTTTCTTACACGTAATAACAAACGCAAAAATGGCTGTAAAAAATGGAGTAGTAGCACCAATAGCTTGATTAAACGACACCGGAAGGTACCTCAAGGAAGTATTTCCACAAACAACGGAGAAACAGAAAATCACACTCAAAGCAAGAATCTTTAAAAACTGCTTCCGGCTGTGTATTTGCTGGAACGGCACGATTTCTAGCCATTTTATGGCTAACAAACTATAGGCAGCACAAGACAACATGTGCAACATAGTCAAGAAAATGGGGTACCTGTACCCATAAAAACTTAACAAGTATTTATTGAGCAATAGCACCCCAATGTTGGAGAAATACCATGACGCGATAATGGCTGCTGTAAGAATGTTAGGGGAGATCAAAGCATACTGTTGCTGGCGGATTTCCGCAGTTGGGGTAACTGGAATATCAAGAACTTGGTCATTATTCGATTCCAGCCTCGGGTTGCTTCCCCTTCTGGTAGTCCATGACTGTGCTTCCACCATCACAAAATCTTGAACTAGTTTGCAGTAAAACTGATGCTACTGGCAGCACAAAAATGGCTATCTTTATTTTTCTGCTGCCCAAAATATTGAGGTTACTGTAAATAGTAGTGCCGTGCAGATGGATCTGGCTGGGGGTGATGTGGGAGGCCGGGGTTGGGTGGTTGGATCTGGGTGGACGGTGGGGATTTAGATTTGTTTGGGCGGGGAGAAGGAGAACCGTTGATGGGAATGATTGAGAGAATTTGGAAGCAGAAAAATAAAAATAATTGGATATATCTCGAGGGTGGGGTCGAGTACTGTCGGTATAATCAGTGTATTAACAGCGTATATATTTGATATTAGTAATAATCGTTGATTGACTTGTTAAGGAAGATTTTAAGATTTGGAGTCAATTTGGCAAGAAAATTGATATTTCTCGAGATGAATTGGGAGGGGAGATTTTAAATATATTTTTTTAATTATGTGAATAATGAGTTTCAAATTAGTGGTGACTGGTCAGTGTAAAATAAACGTGAAAATGAGAATTAAATTTCCTTTAAGTTTATTACATCATGTGATTTGACTCATTATCTGCTACTTTCGTTTGGTTGCATGAGGGTAATTAGTAGTGTAGTCAGAAAATAGTCAAAAAAGTAAAGGAAAGTTTATTGAAACACCCTTTTTTTTAAAGTTTTTTAAAAGATAAAAATAGAATTTCTCGAAAACGGCTGTAGCCGCGGATCAGGTGGCCAGCCCCTAACTCCGCCCATGGATTCACTCGTGTGTTGTGTCATGCGAGAAAATTTAGGACTAGACAAAATATTTGAATTGCCATTTTATACTAAAAAGGTCAACTAGCCGCTTGCTCACCACTATCGTTGTATCTCAATTCTCATCTTGTCTTTTGTTAACTGGCTACTACACCTTGTCTAGATGACATGGGGATTTTTCCCCCCTCCTTCCCGTATAACTTCATCTTTTTGGCTTTCAGCTAATCAACATTAGAATGGATTTATCACCAAATAATGCATATGAGATCGGAAGAATTAATATTTTTCTTGCTTGAAATCAAAAGTATAGATTTTATACATGCAACTCAGGTACCAATTTGTAGTGCTAACATAACAATTAAATGATTAATGGTCTCAAATAACAGGTTGGGTTTAAAGCTTGTTTTCAGATATGAAAGTTAAAATTGAAATAATTGCAAGCACTGAAGCAAGTGAGAGATAGAGGGAGGGAGTGGGGAGAATTGTTGACTGAATTGAAATCTATGTGGAATTGCCAGTTGCTAGCATTTCAGTAAGCTTTCTTGAATGCTGTTGGTGGTGCCTGTGCATATGCCTTAGGCAGTATTTGTGGCCTGAAACAACAATTCTGCTGCATCTCCATTTCTTTCCATCAGTTCTTCTGCACCTTTCAGGCTCTGGCTCCAACCCACTTGTGCACAGAGACAGAGGACCATAACCCAGCACTACACAACCCACAAAACACAATACAAAAATGTGAAGAAACTGTAGTCTTTAAATGTGCAGAAGTGGAAATTCTTGATTATGGGACTTACAACTGGGGTTAAGCTGACAGATACTAAGAGAGCTCCTGACACTCTTCAAAATTGGCATGATAAGATGAAAAGGAATGGGAATTCCTGCTTCCATGTACTTGTAGATTAGTGCTTGTTGCTGCAGTTCCAGCAGTTGCATTAAAGTAAACCCACCAGATCTTCTGCTGCCGATGCCATTCCCGTTCCCTTGTCCGTTTCCAGCTTTTCCTATTCATAATATGGAATCAGAACTCCTTTCAAACTTTGGAACGACTCTAAGAATTTTCCAGGAGTCTCAGTTTTCGGAAACAAAGTGGAGATGAAGTATTTTCTTCATCTTACCTGAAATTCTAGGGATCTTGGAAGGTGGACTCTGGGTTTCCATTGCATTACAAAGAAAATAAAATGGGAAATGCTTTCTGGTCTATTTTTATTGGCTGATAATATCATTGTTTTTCTTTTTTCTTTTTGGCAGTGTTCAGTTTCTTGATTTGATAACTTGAATGCAACAAAAAATTGGCCGACAAAGAGCCTGCAAAGTCTTCCAAAAAAATTGTCAAGACTTGAAATGTGGGTCTTCTACTGGTGTGTTATTTGGAGAATCATTCATCATTCGACTTGTTATAATAATTCGAATAAAAAGAATAGAACCACACCTGTTTATTTCTTGTTCATGCATACATAACCTCTGATGGTAACAAACAACGTTGTTTACTGAAAAGAAACTAAAAATAAATGAAATGTGCACTAATTCAGCATAAACAAGTTTCCAAAGGAATGAACCCAAATTTTACAGGGAACAATTTGCATTTGTTGCTTCCCAAATGGTTGTACCATCACAAGAGCAAAGTTTTTTTCAGGCCTGCCTGACTCCAGCACTTCGAGCTATTACTGCAGCTATAAGACCAGGATCTGAGTTATCTTCAGTTTCATAAACCACAATGGATCGTCCGATAAGATCAGCAACACTTATCTTTTCTTTAACTCCAGAAAAGAAGGCCTCCCCTTTCTCATCAACTTCTAATGTTCCCAGGAAACCAAGTGGCTGAAACACCAAGGCCCAGAGTAGGAGAAGCATATGATAAATGGAATTAGCAATAAATCAGCAGATAGTTAAAAAAAAAAAAAGGGGGATAGTTTGCCCGACACCTCTGTGTCACAATTTCCGGGATTGAATACTTTCCCCGTGCTTGCTGCACCTTTGGTCAGATCACCAAACTGATTTATGGTCCAACTATGCTTTCCTGGTTGTAAACCACTGAAGGTAGCTTCAATTCTAGCCAATTCCATATTCACCTGAGCTAAACGAACTACTCCAAAAATGGTTGGACCTTTAAATTCAGCTACAGAAGCTGAAACAAGTCGTATTTGGCCAAAAAATAATCAACCGTCGATGCTTTTGGATGTATCAAAATGCAATGCTAAAATAGATAAAATGAATTTGCAAATTTATAGATAACAAAAGCAGAAAATATGGCAAGACAAGAGGACAACTGAAACCCAAATTATAGCTCACCTTCAGACACACCTTGTCCAATTAATGGGGCCTTTTGACCATTCTGTTCCAAGGCTTCCAGCAAGATACGCTCAGGTTGTATCCCTCCTCTTGCCCCCTTATAAGACAAAAATTGAAAAAACATTGAATATCAAAAAAGAAAAATGATTTTGCTGCACCAAACTTAAAGAAACTCATTCCACACCAATGCAAATGAACTACGTGAAAACGCGCTTCACTAGCTTGTCTATATGTAAGGGAAAATTGGTGCTGTGGCCAAGTTAGTTGGACTGCCATGTAAAAGAGACATTAGTCAGAGTTTAAGCAAAGACTCCCTTGTTGTAATGTGAAGAAGAAAAGAATGGCATTTACTTTATTCAAAGTATCGTTGTTGTGTCAAAGAATTCAATCTGCTTTCAGTTAATGAGGACCAAACAGAGCTTTTGAAGAAGAGAATCAACACAGATAAATATAGAGGCTTAAAATATTAAGTGATCAGTGAACATGTAACGAATACCCCCATAATCTTCTCTGTTAATGATGATCTCTGGGATCAGAGAAACATGCTATCGAGTAATGGAATATTACCGATGGTGATCATGGCCATCATTAGTGGCATTAAAGAACATAATGGATTAAAATCTGTAGGGTGGAACTTTATACATTTTGTAAAGAAATGGAACCGAAGGCACACAATTTTAGCTGAGAGGTTAGAACTTCAATGGATATAGTCAGACGCATGTTTAGTGGTGTATGGTGTAGATTTTCAAAAATTACTTTTTTCTTTCTCGAATTCATTTCTAGCGGCACATTTTCCAAATAAAATAATTTTGCATGTAGACCCATAACTTTCCCCAACTTTCTGAACACGCTCCAATAAAATTACTCCTACTTGTTACAACTTCACTATTAAAAATCCACATGCTGCGGTGCTGCTCATGTAATTAATAGAACACCTCCAACTTCCATATACTCTCGAGTCAAAAAGCAGGAAACTAGTGCTATTTAAGGATGCTTGGATGTGCATCATATAGATGCTAAAAGTAAGAGATTGAGCTAATTCATTGAAACAGTTTTTTCCTTTTTCAAAACAAAATGCCACTAAAGTTGCGTATATTATTCATAAACAAGAAAAGAAATATACAACTTAGGAAGGGGGCCAATCCTAACCTCCAGGCAGTGAAATCAAAAGAACGCTAACAACCTCTATCCAACGACAGCAAAAGAAAGCCAACCCAAACCACACTAGGAACAATTAATTGGGAGATAATCATCATATGTTATAATGTGTTTGGGAACATATAGTATTTATATTTGACGCCCTTTTCAATGGTATTCCCATAGCTCCATATAAGCCATCAAACTATTCCCATTAAAGCTTGTGAACCAATCAATGTAGTCTATCTTTACAATCATTAAAATGTTTTCTTGCTTCATTCAGATAATTAAAAAAAAAAAAAAAGGCAAACTTTCAGCTATCAGACAATCAGTACACAGAGACAACCAATCCCAAACATTGTCAGTGTCAATCTGATCATCACAAAGCGAGAGTAAACTTATCACTAACCCCAGCAAAATCAAGGCTTTTCCCCGGGTGGGGGGGGGGAATAAAAAATTTATCTATATATCTCTGTCTCTCTGTGTGTCTGTGTGTGTGTTGGGGGGGGGGGCGACTCAGGGTCAGGGGAAAGTAGCATAAAGATTGAAACTTTGATCATTACAGTTAATCAATGAAGAATTAAAAGACAAAACAAGAAATAATCCGGATAACATTGAACAGTTTCCAATACCTGTGCTGATGGGTTCTGGTTCGATATTGAAGAGTCCATTTGAACAGCTTTTCTTGACGGGTTTGCAATGATCCCGACAAGACCTGATTTTTCTGGCTTATGAATTGAATTTGAGGAAAAATGGGTAGACCTAAAAGAAAAGTTCTCTGAGAATCTTTGCGGGAAGCTTGAAAGACAATACGAGCGGGAATGGGACGAAGATACATAAGAGGGTGCTAAAGTAGCTCTAATTGCTACCATGGATGCTATTTTTATTGTCATCTTAAAAATGCCATTTTTCTCTCATATTTTTCATCGGTTGGCAAGGAGGTTGAAGGACTTTGTAGTACAAATATCAAGTACAAGACAAACCGTACGAGGCTCAAATCGGACAGTCCCATTATATGAAGAAATTTGTGGACAATGAAGCCATCAGCAGTTGCAGTACCCTCATCTTGAGACTTGTACTTTGTTTACTGTTGTACTCTCCATCTTGAGAATTGTACTTCGTTTGTGTATTATCTTCTTGCTTTGGACAACCACCTTTCCCTTTTAACTTTCTTTCACGTAAGCCACTTTTCCAGCATGCAGTCAATTTTCATTAGTACGAAAGCAACACCTCTGCCATGCAGATTTAACCAAAGAAACTGTGGTTGCTTACCAACTTTGAAGCAAATATATTACAAAGAAGATGCAACAAGAACTTGAATAAACAGAGCAATTTTCGTGACCATAACATACCGTGCTACTTTGGTCCACCATGCTCTTCCAATGTAATTTAATGAATTGCTCGACTTCCATAAACAAGAATAAAGTAATACAAAATCAGGAGCCAATAAAAGGGACAAGAATTCTGGTACAAGAGCTTACGCATGATGAAGAAAAAGAATAGAAGTTCACATGTTTGTCATTCGTTCAGGCATCTATATACTGTATACGATTACAGCGTTGTTAAGAGAACAGAACCAAAGAATACAAAATGTGCAGTATTCAGCAGAACCAAGAGTGTAACTGGTACAGCTCAAATCTTACTGCGGATAAAATCCGCACTTGTTAGATCGGAAGATGGTTGTACCATCACAAGTGCAAAGTTTTTTGTAGTTCTCCCCAACCCCGGCACCTCGGCCTATTACTGCAGCTGTAACACCATGATCTGACTTATTTTCAGTTTCATAGACCACTATGGATCGTCCAATTAGATCAGCAACTCTCAGTTTTTCTGTAACACCCGAAAAGAAGGCTTCGCCTCTTTCATCAACTTCTAAAGTTCCCAGATCACCAAGTGGCTGAAATATCCATAATCAGAATCAGGAGAAAAGAAGATATATATCTTATAAGCAATAAATAAGTAGAGATGTAAAAACTTTTAAAGACATGATGACAGAACAATAAACTCCTTGCAAAGGGACTAGTTCATATTTGAAATGGTCTCTCGTTATCAAACATTCAATATTTCATAATAAGGAGAAAAGCAGCCGGATAAATAGAAGGTAGAAAGTCTAACAATAGCGTTCAATGCAATCTGGAAGTCAAGTGAAAACTATATCAATATCATGTTTGATCAATAATTATTTCAGTCTGAACCTATTGGAGAAGTAGCTCTAAATACAATCAAATTGTGCTCTTCCGATCTCTCTAATGAACGCAGCATGCTCGTATTCTCATCTTGTTTGACCAAACATATGATTTGATGAAGGGTGCAGCAAGCACCAGGAAAGCATTGAGTCCAAGAGATGGTGAAACAGAGGTTTGAAGATGTATTTAAGGGCAAAAGCAAAATCTTCAATATTCCAAGGAACAACAACAACAACATAAATGGAGAAGTGGTAGGAGAATCAGGAAAAAATGGCGCAACAAATTAAGCAGGAAAAAAACTCAGTTGGTCGTTGTTCAGTGATATCACGAAGAAAAGGGATTAAAAGGAACCATATAACTATGATAGAACCACACGAATTGAACAGACCTCTTCTTCACTATTTTTTGGATTGAAAACTTTCCCAGTGCTTGTCGCACCCTTTGTCAAATCACCAAATTCATTGATAGACCAACCGTGCTCTCCAGGCAGCAAACCATGAAAAGTAGCTTCAATTCTAGCCAATTTCATATTAACTTGAGCTAAACGAACTACTCCAAAAATAGTTGGACCATTGAATTCGGAAACTGCTGTTGAGAAAAGGAAATCTGTATCATAAAACATCTGTCAATTCTCTTGAAACTATAAGATGTGTTGCTGCATAGGAAAGCTATACATTACAGGGTGAAAGATGAAGCATCAACCATAGATGAGCAAAATGTGTAAGAAAACTTAAAGAGAAATGACCAGGGAGGAGAGACAAATCAAGGTATAGAATTTAAAATGTCAAATATAACTGGAAACTAAATTCAAGCTGTCAAAGGCCAACGCAAGGAAATTATTAGCATATAGAGAGAGGAAAGAAAAGATGACAGGGGGAACATAAAATATAGCTCACCTTCAGGCATCCCCTGTCCAATTAATTGGGCACGTCGACCAGTCTGTTCCCGGGCTTCAGCCAATATCTTTACTGGTGAATTCCCAAGAACTCTTACAACTTGATTGCTAAAGTCCACATCCGCATTTTGAACACCTAAAAAGTGAGTGCACACATTTATTACTGATAAAAAGTAGAAAGCCAAATGAGGACAAAAAAGTGAGAAACCGTTTCTCTTTAATGTCTCTCACCGTCAATATTTTGCAATTTATTCTTGACTGAGTTAACACATCCCTCACACTTCATATCCACCATAAACTCCGACTGTCATGACATATACTAAGGTTAGATATCTGTGGCACATTGATAAAATGCCTCAATATGGCGTAAGTTATATTGAACGACAACAATTTTCTGTTAATATTTAAGTCATAATAAGCTCAAGCAGAACTCACCCCCATTTGACTATTTGTTGGACTATGAAGAACCTACTCATAATATACAACAAACCACCCCCACCCCCCCCCAACAAAATAAATAAATAAATAAAAAGAAAGACCGTGCTAGCTCGAAAGACAAATCTTTTCGTTAGAGAGATATATTGGGTTGTCCATAGATGTGTCTTAGAAGCGATATACCATGACAGGATCCTTTAAAATATCCAGTGAAATTCATGATTCTTGAAGAAAATATTCGAACAATATATATAGTTAGATAAGTTTTAGACTTTGAATCCTGAATTCAACACGTTCAGATTCTTGAATGGTCGCCCTAAACCCATGTTACTCCATCTCCTAAAACTTTGGCCCTTTGTCAAGAATCAAGAAAATTGAATTTTGAATATGAAAGAAATCTTTGTTAACAAAAATCACTATACTACTTCAAAATAAACTTTTGATAATTCATTTCCAACATATAACACTTAAAGGAGAAAAATTAAGAAATATTATAAATGAAGGAGCTAAGAGTATCCTAATCCAAATCAAAATTATTACTGCTGAACTAACTCTACCAGAATCACATGTTGAAGGAAAAATTCAAATAACTCAATTTAGCTCCTCCTATAGGCTAAGCTTTTTAGATAAGGTGGTCAAACAATATAGGCATATACTTCACCCTGGGAATAGATACATGCATATGTTAATCAACTCAGAACTTCACTAGATCCCATTAGAAGTTTAGAAGAGTTATCATTGGTTAGAAGAGTTATCATTGTTCTCCACATAAATCTAGAAAACTAAACAATTTAACGATATTCGAGCCAAATTTTTTCAATAAAAATTATCATCTAACGCGTTCATCGTCTATAATTTTTCAGGAAACGTGTTTCATGGACACTACTCTAGCCTCAACAATTATCCTAGAACTTTAACACTATACAAGCCATCGAAACAAATTCCAATTATTATTGGGAACGAATTAAATCTATAAGCTACTTAAACATATAGGAGGAATATGGAACTGAAATATGCGCAACTCGTTTTCGTCACTATTACAATTTAAACCGAAAGTGCATCTAGGGATACCGGTGAATCAATCGACAATACTGTCAGTATCAATTTAACCATCACCAAACAAGAATAGAACTCACCAGTAACCCCGGCAAAACCACACCATTCTGCAAGTCAAAATCAAGAAAACTAATCATGAAGCTTGAAACTTTAATTATTAAATTCAATTAAGGAATTATGGAAAACAGAACCGAGATAGTTGAGATGAAATTCAACAGTTTCCAGAACCTGGGCTGGTGGCCTCTGATCAGATAACAAAGAGTCCATTTGAAAAGTGGTTCGTAATGGGTACGCCCAATACTATTAAGAAGAAAGGATTTTTCTGGCTTAAGAATTGAATTTGAAGAAATATGAACAGACCCAAAAGATAATTCTCGGAGAATATTTGTGGGAAAATTCGAAAAAACGACAAGGATAGAGAATAGAGTGCAAAAGTAGCCGGGATTGCTGTTGTGGCTGCAATAGCCGGTATTTTCGTGGTCACTACTGACTGACCTCCAAAAGTGTGTATTTTCTATATCTTTTACCCTCAAAATTTTGACGTTACACTCGAGCCTTATTTTTAATGAAAAATAGTCCACTAACTTTTTCTCGAATTCCGTGTCACGTATGTGAATGAATAGAATACATAAAGCCCCTTCAAATAATCTTGGGGTTAAGATTATTTGAGGTGTTAAGATTATTTGTTCATATTTGGGTTTTCCTTTTGACTTTGGGCAGGCAAAAATATCTGGCATTTGCTTGTATTCATGATCGTATTTGGAAGCGAATTAATGATTGCAAAAGGGGCATGTTTCTATTGGAGGAAGATAAGTTCTCATTAAGTCTGTTCTCCAGGGAATCCCATCTTATCTCGTGAGCATTTTCAGAATCTCAAATGGTTTAGTTTCCTCTATTCAGAAAGCTAT
Source organism: Nyctanthes arbor-tristis (assembly GCA_963692815.1). Taxonomy (NCBI): domain Eukaryota; kingdom Viridiplantae; phylum Streptophyta; class Magnoliopsida; order Lamiales; family Oleaceae; genus Nyctanthes; species Nyctanthes arbor-tristis. Next base: position 26,783 of record CAVNYN010221102.1, read on the forward strand.
TGGAAGATTTTGGTGGAGAGGTGATGCAACTCATCGAAGTATTCATTGGATGAAATGGCGAAAACTTTGAGTTCCAAAAGGGATCGGGGTCTGGGATTCCGTGATTTCGGTGTTTTCAACAGAGCATTGCTTGCCAAACAAGCTTGGAAGATCCTGCAAAAACCTTTTTCACTGGTTGCCCGTATTTTGAAAGGCAAGTATTTGCTCGAGGTAATTTCATGGAAGCTGTGTGCAGGAATGGAGCATCTTTTGCCTGGCGAAGTATTGTTTGGGGAAGACATGTTCTGGAACAGGGATTGAGATGGAGGGTTGGTGATGGGTCATCCATTAGAGTCTTTGATTCCAAGAGCACCTCGCTTCCGACCTATTACTAAACCAATTCCACAGCTTTTGTCTGTCTCTGAACTCCTTACTGCTTTTTGGTACCTGGGATGAAGCCAAAGTGGAGTCTTTCTTCTTCCTTTTTGACCATGATCTTATTCTTAGCACACCCCCTGGTTTCGGCCATTCTCATGATAAGCTCATCTGGCATTTCGACTCCAGTGGACACTAGATGGTTAGAGGTGGCTATAAAGTTTCTTTGTAGGGAAACCAAAAGACTTATACCAGCCGAGGGCAAGGGATGCTTTCTTGGTGGAATAGAGTGTGGAATCTTAAGGTGCAGCCCCAAGCTCGATTCTTTTGGTGGAGAGTCTTCCATGATAACTTGCCAACAGCTCTAAATTTACATTGTCGAGTGGTTAAGGTTTTTGAAGCATGTTTTCGATATGGAAAATCTGAGAATACTTGTCACGCTCTCTTGGAATGCCCGGCTGCCAAATTGGTTTGGAAACAATTGGGTTTGTGATACATTATTTTAAAAACACAAATGATGGGGGAGTTCTAAAGATGTCGTGTTTGCTTTGTCGAGATCGGAAGAGCGTCGTGTAGACTCTCTCTGCCGGCTTGTCTATGCTGCGAGAGAAATCTGGTTTGCGCGTAACAAAGAGCTCCACGAAGGTAAGGTGACTGATCCATCTGTTATCGCTTCACTTCATTGAACTTGAGGGGTGAAAACTAACAGCGTAGTAAGTGTTTGAAAGGCTTTGGAGTGACAAACATTTAATGGACCCCTCCCCCCACTGGAAAGCTGAAATTAAAAGTAGATGCAACAATTTGCGAGGAATGGCACTATTTTTAGGTTGGTGCAGTGGTCCGGGACTTTGCTGGCGTTGTGCTTGGTGTTTTCGCTGCTCACTTGAAGGGTACACCTTATGTTGAAGATGCAGAGGGAACAACTATCCTATTGGGACTGACTTTTGCTAGGATCAGGGATTTCTTGTGGAATATGTCGAATTTGACTGTCTCTGTCTGGTGCAAAATCTCAATGGTTATGATGATTTTCTCCTAAACGTGGCTCTCGTACGCAAAATCAAGTCAATCTTGAATGTTTTGAATTACAAACCATGCACTCGTATCTCTCGTAACGGAAACATGGCTGCTCATTTCATTGTCATATTGAATGTTTTTATTTCTATTGTTTAATGATATTTCCATTTCAACAACAACAACAACAATAACAATAATAATAATCTATATATTAATTAAATAAGAGGTGATGTGGTAAATGGGGATATTTTGGTCATTTTGGTGGTAACCGGTGTGGTGACTTTGGAATTAAATGTTTCATTAGCCATTAAACTTTGCTTCCCGTCTTCATTCGCTCATCAAACTTTAAAATGCCGTAACATACTCACTGTACTCTTCCGATCTCATTCCTTACTCACCAATTCAATTTCCGTTAGAATCTTTGGATGGGATGTTGAGATGGCTAATGGAATATATATAGGTGGCAAGTAATACCGATTAACTATGCCAACTAAGATACGATACCTGGCATGTTATCAAACCCAACCTGAAAACATGCCAGTTAACCATCTTCTTGACCCGAAATACATCGTCTCTTCACTGTTCAAGTTCCGGCATCGAATCAAGATAATTCTTCGTCAAGAATTTCAATGCATAGAGAAGAAAGAGAAGAAAAGAAGGTGAAATTGCATCTATCTGATTGGCAGAAATTCCACCCTGCTATGGATTCGCACATCTGATTCTTGCCCCTAAAATCAATTGTGTCCGTTGATTTCTAACCCCTCCATCTCCGACACCCATGCCTATTAATGACCTGATGCTTTATACCCATTTTGCAAATCTGACTCATGTGTTTTGGCGTGAAAAAAAAAAAACAATTGCACGACCATCAATTAACCTGATGTTTTAATTTCTTTATCCAAGTAGAATTACATTTTGGTGACTGGTGATGAAACTATCTTCTTGTGTCAATTTCAAAGGGTGTCATTGTCGCTGAAATTTGAGAAGATTGATTTCAGGTTGAACAAGACATTATCGGTGGTCGGCCTTCTCCAGCAATTGCGGTTGCCAGCTAACAAGGTGGGTAGGTGGGCGTTGAGGTGTGCGATGGAGACTGGAAATTGTTTAGTTGGTGACTTACACCATCTTAGTTGGCCAAAAACTAAAGACAATGTTTGCCACATACACAATTCGTTTGCCAAATCATCGATTCCGTCCAAGGGATTTAACAGTTTGTCAATGAGTGAGTAATGGAAGACACTTTGTAAACTTTAATGAGTTATCAATAATATTTTATAGTTGAGTGAGCATTTAAAGATATGAGCTAAAGTTTGACGAGTGTTGAAACATTTAACTCGGTGACTTTGCCTGTTAGATCCCTTTAGTTTTTGTTTTTTCACTTTTTGTTGCTAAATTTTTCTCTCAGCCATTCCCTCTCCCTCATCAAAGAACAGCCCGAATCAACCATACTTCTTCTCCAATTGTTTGCACTTATCTTCGAGTGATTGGTCCTTTATCTAATGAAGCTTCTCTGCTCGGCCTCTCTCTCTCTCTCTCTCATCGAAGACCTCTGATCCAATTGTTTACACTTATCTTCGACTCTCATGTTTATCTACTTTTGCACGATTTGGGGATTTTTTTTTTTTTTTTAATCAAGGATTTGTCGATTTTCACGATGGGAAGAGAATCCCTTATCTTCCCGGACTTTGATCAGGCCACGATTGAAGCTCAATTCATTCATCTGATAAGATTGAATGACCTTTTCAAATTCGGGTGATTATCAGTTATTTATCTTAAATAAGGTTTGCATATTCTGATGTGATGAGTTTGGGTAGGATTGTTTTTTCCTAGGGTTTTTTTAATGACACTTATTTTGGATATATATATATATATATATTATACAGGTATATATAGGTGAAGGCGAGAGAAAGTCAAGCAATAATTTCCAATCATTTGCTTCGGATGGAGTTTTGGATATCGGCTTTCATCATCTTCTCCAGATCATACAGGTCAATTGCCCACGGAAATGCTCTGGTAATTCTCTAACACTATCTTTGGTGGTTCCAAAATGGAAAAGCATGTGTAGATAACAAATTTCAGATATTTGCCATGATGTGATACAAAGGTTCAATTAATGCATTCTGCTCAGTAGTGATTTACCTCAAGCAAAATTGCCTACTTTGCAACTTGACATGGAGATTGTTCAAGAAATACTTAAGATAAGATTTGTTAAAATGATGATGTTTGTTAATTTCCTGAATGACTGATATTTTTTGCAATCTGATATTCTTTTTAGCTTTGATGTCTTCCATCATTCCATTCTTCATAAGCAAATATAATGGCCAAACATGTGGTGGTTGTTATTTGAAGGAACAATTATCTGCTGCTGAAAACATAATTATTGAATTTTAGTTGCAATTTACTGATTTTTTAATGGTTTACTCAGTATTGGAAGCTTGGGATTTTAAAATTTTGAAGGTTATGACTCTGATGTTGTGGTAAATGGGGCAAAGCTTACTAAAAAGCAATAATATTTCTGGATTTGGTTTGTCCACTAAATTTCTCGTAGTATGTTTCTGATATGGCTTTGGTTTATCTACTAAATTTTCTTTATTTTAAAAATTTTATCTGGGGAGGGTGTATAATGGGGTAGGATTTCAAGGTTATTCTGGAAGGAGAAAAGTTGGCACATGTGGAGACAACTCATTCGAGTTTTTTAATTTTCCAGTTATCTCTCAGTCCCAGTTACTTGATGCAAATGCAAAACTGTTATGGATTGAAGGAAATAGATTAGAGAGAGCTATTCTGCCTGCTGATGCTGAACCAAAACTGCAGCAAATGTTCTAAAATGTATTAAAAAAGACAAGAGAAAAATGCTTCTTTCTATTTATTATGTTGGAAATTTGGACAAGATTATCAAGTACGTTGTCTTAGCATGATTGGTTTAAATATCTATATATTCATGTTTTGATAAATTTCTTACATGCACAGATTTTACAATAAATGTTTGGGGATGAAGCTGTTGAGAAAACATGATATCCCTTAACAATATTTAGAGTCAGAATTAAGACGTGGTAGGTGATCTTTACACATCATTTTTTTTAAAGCTAAATTTTCCTTAATGTTGCAAAAACTGAAAGTGAGCAGCATATACATGGCGGTGGGCTTAGTCACGTTTTCATTTCTCATCATGTAACTAATCAGATTTCCAAGATGTACAACTGGTGCCTTCTTCATTTTTGAGTTAATCATGATATCCTCGGCTTCAACTCTTTATTCTTGTGAAACTTCTTAGGTTCTAAATTGAGTTTTCCCTTCTCTTCTTCTTTCTATTTAAATGCCTCTTCTGATGTGACCATAGAGTGTGGTATGTGTACTCTACTATATCTAAGAAGAATTCAGGATTCAATTAGATAAAAGAATAAAATTTGGCTCATTTGGATGGCTTTTTCTTATGAATTGGTAAAAACATGCAAGTGTTAGCTAATTTTGGTTGAAATTTTTTGTATAAACTGATATAGACGCCTTATTCCTTTTTTTTTTTTTTTTTAATAAATTGATTATTAGGATAAAAATATTCTTTGACAATAGAATGTTGTTATATGGATGAAAGTTTGCTAAGTAACTGAAATTCTATTACTCATTTAGTTAGAAAAAAAGACTTTTTCTTCTTGAAAAATTGAGTATTACATTCTTTTCTATGTTAAGAATGTTATTGCATATTTTACTCATTATGGTGAAAAGTTGTTACTAATTCTTGAACAGAATACAGATCGGAAGAGCAGGATTTCTAATCTCTTAATTTTTGGTTTACTGCCATTTTATCCATGTTTAAGACCAGGTCAATTAATCAATAACTATTTGATGATTCGAAGTGGCTGGGACAGAGTTAAGATTAGAATAAAGCTCAACGGTGTGGGAGAATTTGACATATCCAGGGAAAATACAGCTGAGTGAGCAATATTCCCCCTCTTTTTTTATTTTCCCCATTTCTGTTTTTATTTGTTATTTCTAATTTGTTTTTTTGCTCTTTGGATCCCTTGCTCTATGATTATAAGAAGAAAACTATTTGATGGTATCTTCTGGATATCCATAGGTTAGGGAATATAATGAAGTAGTAATGATTTCTGATATCACTAATATGATATCAGAAAGGAGATCGTTGTCTGCGAAAGTTGCTGTTGGTCATCCTCCGTGCAAATGGATATCCGAAATGAGTGGGTTGAGGACATTACTTATTGTTATTGTGTTGGCTACAATTTCAGTTGACAAGGGAAGATTTGCTTAAGTTGATGGAGATATTGGACCAGCAACCTAAGAAATTCAAGGCAGGAGCCAGGAGATGAAACCATCTATAATTAGTAGGCAATGAATTTACTTCACACGTTCGTACTTCACCACGTAATAATAAGTATATTGGATTGCCAATTACTCCAACTCCTATAGCATTGCCAGATTATATTTGTGTCATTCGTAAACTTTAATTGTAAAATGATATCTGACAAAAAGTTTGATTATAGAGTTAGTTAATTTTTATTTATTCTATTTCTTTGCAATTCGAATAATACTCTAGTCATGCATAGTATCTTGCATTGTTTACAAATACAACCATCGTCCCATGAAGCAACTTTAAAACATATAGGAGCAGGTGAATACAGACTTTAACAGCTTACAGAATAGCAAAGATGGCATGAATAGTAACATCTTAATTGGAAAAAAAAAAATACAAATACTATACATTGCTGGGCGTGTTATGTAAATTCTAAATAAAAAATTTATTTGTCTGATATTTAAAATGAGTTCTTATCGAATTACTTAAATTCAATGAAATAATATAATGTATTTTGTGTGGCGTAATTGTTAGGAGATATTCTCGTGCAAGCACGGATGAGAATTTAGTAGTAATAATAATAATAATCTTATCCCCTCAGAAAAAAAGTCATAATCTTATTTAATTTGACATCAGGCGACACAAGCACTTTTTTTTATGGAAATTATTGTCTCAACCAGCCTTTACATAAATTCATGGAAGGAAATTGATGGCAAATCACCAATCTTTCTCAACATGAGGCCGCTATTAATGTGCCTGACGGCAACCGGGCTTCCAACAGAATGTTAAGATGACTTTACAAAAGATATCCCAGAGCAATGCCAGTGCTAAAAGCAGAGTCTGATAAGATAAATGTAACTTCATATGTCAACTTCTGGTTCAACTCTGAGAAATTGACAGTACGAGGATAGACAACTACATTGACGCCCTGAGGTTGGACAATATCAGCAGTGTTTGAAGTACAAGCCTCCCCCACATTAGTCACACTCCTCGTATATGTCTGAACAGATGGTCCGAATGTGATGGAAAATGATGGATGGTTCAGCTGCTCTTCCAATATGCTAGATACTAACGAGTGATTCACCTTGCGTTGTACAATCACGCTTACCTGCTCATTTGTGTAATTCAGTCCACACAAGGAATATAGTCTTAGAGGTTCGATGTCGTAAACAAGCCCTGGATCACAAGCCCTGGAGGGGTTGACGTGGCCAGCACCAGTAGCAAAGATGTCAGCAGGACGGTGCCTTTCATCCTCCATGGGAAGGTTATTGAGGTTCACAATATCAGCAGTAGTCATTATTGCTGATTTAATAGCATGCGGGAACCAACCGGGGTGCTTGCTCTATAACAATGCAGCGATGCCACTGAGGTGCGGACATGACATTGAAGTACCAGAAATCATGTTAAATGTGGATTTTGTATTGGTATTGTTTTTGACAGAGACGTACCGGGGCCTATGATGTCGGGTTTCAGAATTCCAGGGCTAGTCCGGCTAGGACCTCTGGATGAAAAACAGGCCACTGTTGGTGCATTTATATCTCCAACTATAGTTCCTTCGAACAATATTGTTGCTGTGCGTGTAGAACAGTTGAATTTAGATATTCTATAAGCTTCTGTGTCCCCTTGTAGTTGACATTTGCAGCGGGAAGAACATTAGCACTGGCTAATGTAGTAGAGCCCTGGGATTGTTACTTTAGGAGAATCATGGCTGCTCCATCAGCATCTTTAATCGCCTGTCCTTTGTCAGTTCCACTTGTCCAACCACCTAAAAGGCACAAAAAAATCTTTCCTTCGACAAGTTTCCATCCTTAATCACCAAGTTTTGTTCCTTGGAACACTATTGATGCTACTGGAGTAGAAGTTGAACTTAAATATGCTTTGATCTTTTGTGCTCCCTCGTAATTGACATTTGTGGCTGGAAGAACATGGACTCTGGCCGCTGTAGTAGAGCCCTGGGATTCTGAGTTGAGGAGAATCATTGCTGCTCCACCATGGGCAATTGTTTTGCTGCCTTGGAAGGAAAGTTATATGCTTTTCAGGCAGCAAAACAAGTTGAGTAGCCAAAGGACAGGCCGTGTTGTTAAACGACGCTAATGTGCAATATTGTGCGTCTGAATCATTATTGTTTGTCGCCAGAGAAACCATGGGCAATTGCAATGGAGAGATCTTTAGGCTGAAATGCTGACTCCCCCTCAACCTCGTCACCGTTCCCTAGCACAACAGTTACTCTTAGATTTCTATCAATGGTACTTGCACCAACGGTAAGAAGCCAAGAAGCCTCATTCGCTAATGAAAAATTCCAGCAGCACAACTAACAAAAATCCCCTTCTCTATTGCTCTCAATGCACCAATCGCAATGTTGTCTATGTAAAAAGGCCGCGAAGAATGACCAATCGAAAGAGAAAGCACATCAACACGATCATCAATGGCAGCATCGATCCAGAGCTGCCAATATGTCACTCTCTGGACAACCAGGGGAGCAAACTTTGTAAATGGCCAAACGGGCACGTTGGGCAGTGCCAACCGCCGTGCCATTTGCATTTCCAAACAAATGCCTTTAACGAAATTACCGGCAGCAGTGCTGGGCACCCTCATCAAATGGAGTTTTATTACGCTTCTAGTAATATCTTGCTCCTATGAGCTTGTTATTACATGCTGTGAAATTGAATTCACATTTTCCCTTCCATTTAGCAGGTGGGGAAGGCATTCCTTTATCCCCAAATGATGGATGATCAGGGCTTATTCCGGAATCTAAAACGCCGATAACTACACCTCTTCCGTATTTGAATCTTTCCAGAGTCCCCTGTTTCTCTGCAGACCAAGGAAGCTTTGAGTACGAGTTGTTTGCAAAGGAAGTATTTCCTCTGGGACAGCAAAACAAGAATCCTTTCTTCTTTTCCATTTCTTTCACTTCTTCATGTGTCAACTTAGCAGCAAAACCTTGGAAAACGTTGCGATAAGAATAAACCATCCGTGAGGCTTTACTCGTGCTAGCTACAGTTGTCGGCAAGAATGAATGTTACCAGCTTACGAAGTGTTCGGATTGATCACAGAAAAGCAGGCCATCGGGAGACTCGACGTGAACAATATAAGTTTCTAAGTCATTCTGCTCACTTGCAATTTATGATCGCAAGATGAGCACACCAATAATAACAAGGAGAATTTTGATTATAAGAGAATTCATGTTTCTTGATGTTTGTCCTGTGAATTCTTGTGTGTCATATATATATGCTTTTTCTTTCATAGATTAATGTTACTTCTTCTTCACCTACTCTTCAACATGATACATGTTCAGACGTGTGCTCTTCCGATCTTAAACAGTGTATATATATATATATTTATTTATTTATTTATTTCGAATGTCGATGAATAACATGGAATGCAGTGACAATTAAAAAATCGGTTGTTACGTGATTAAGAGACAAAATTATGTTTTTATTTTTTAATCATAGAGACAAAATTATGTTATTTAATGCGAATTATAGACATTGGGTGACACTGGTACAGATATGCATATATCTTCGATGATCTAATTTGATTATTATCCTTCTTATTTATTATTAATTATTTTTTAAAAAAAATATTGTGAGTGACACGAGAAACATGGTTTACTTTGTTGATTGTGATATTTTGTTATAATTATTATTATGTTAATTATTTAATTAATTAAATTAGATAATTTATTGGGATATATTTAGAGAACATTCTGTTTCGTGTGATTTATAAAAAATTGGGTTTATTGACGGCTTATTTTATTTTATTTTTTATTTTTATAGTGTCCGTACTAATGGTGATTAAGACTTTGTTTGGTGGAGTCATGGAGATATTTTGAGCCATAATTCATTTCCTCAAGTAAAAAATTGAAGGTCATTTTGGCCACTAGTCTTTGAACATGGACACTGAAATAATGTATTAAACCTTGCAAGAAAGCAAAGAATTACAGTATTAATTGTTAAATTACAAAGTGTATACGAGAAATTGACGAAAGCAAAGAATTACAGGATTAATTGTTAAATTACAAAGTGTATACGAGAAATTGATAAATCAAGAAACTAAAAGAAAAAATCTTGTCGTCTTCTCCTTCTGGCGATGGTGGAACTGAATGGTCGAGGCTCAGATTTTGCGTTTAGCCAAATAGTCATCAACCAATATGTCACCCTCAAAAACTCCATTCAAAAAATAGTAATAATAATAAAATATGTCACCCTCAATTTGGACCCAAAACCAACCCCCTTACCCTAACCCTAACCCTAATGTCTTGGCAATAAAGGAAGATACAAGAGGCTGTAATTTCACTAAAAAATTATATCACACAAGGGGTGGATCCTTTATTGTGAAGGAACAGCCAATAATATATGGAAATAAGGTCAACTTCAAGTAATAATAATCACAAAACGGCTCTTTCCTCCAAAGATATCCTCCCAAAATAGGTGAAACAATCCCGAAAGGGTCATGTTAAGCCTATTGAGCAACTTATTAACTACTCTAAACTATAGGCATGGGTCGGCATGTTCTCACTCCCTTATTTGGTTTTGGGGCAACTGATTGGAGCGACACGTTTGGCATTTATAATTTCCCTACATTGGCTTTCGCCTACTGATTTAGTTTGGGTCCCATTCATCATCACCACTCGAGTTATTAGGTAGCGTATAGTTAACACGCACCATCCATCATATATAGGATTTCCTTCACACCCTTATGACTTATATGAGTCTTACTTAATGGGGAAAAAAAAGAACTATGGGATCAAATTCTGGTTCCATTTTCGAACTAGATTGTGGGTCCCCAGATTGTGAAACCAATCCCCAACTAGTGCAGTGCGGTTGAGTTCTATATATTATTATTGTGAAATATATATGAGAGACAAGTTCTAATATATATTACTACTCTATGTTCACAATTGAGTGAAGTAAAATTTACACATAAAAGAAACACAAGGTCCTGAGGGCATTACTGTAATTAGATAAATAGTTAATATAGATGGATAAAATATTTCAAGATGATCAAACACATTTATTAACCAAATTCTTATCACTATACATTACATTACATGATCATGATTTTGAACTCAGTCGGCGCATACAACACGACCTGCGTGAATTTGAAATTAAAATTCCAAACAGAGACAGTACAGGGGATGCTTACATGAAAAATAAACATGAAGAGTACAAACATCAGTAATCAATACAGGTAGGAAACTTCAAACTTTGACGCTTTATAGCTAGGCTATGAAGCTTATTTGAAAGTAGAAATTGTGGCCTTTACTTAAATATCAATAAGAGGATTGTAGGGCGTGGCGATCACATTTAGGTTCTGTTTTCTCTTTGAACTTACTCCTAGTAACTCAGTCATCTAAATCCTCTGGCTTCATTCCTTTAGCAAGTTTCCAGTTAAAGTGATACAAAAGTTGTGTTAAAGGATATTCGATATTTGCCAATGTAAAGCTTATGCCTGGACAGAACCTCCTTCCCGCTCCAAATGGAATGTATTCAAAGTTCTTTCCCAAGAATTCGATGGGGCTGTTTTCAAATCTCTCTGGTTTAAAGGTTTCTGGTTCGTCCCAGTACTCTGGATCTCTTCCCAGAGCCCATATAGTGGCTGTGACTTTTGCTTTCATAGGTATCGTGTACCCATCAACTTCACATTCTTCTCTACATGCTCTTGGGTAACAGGGTGTAGCCTCAAAGATTCCTTGAGTACCAACTTCAGATATTTTAGCTTTTGAACATCACTCTCTTCGATTTTCTCCTTTCCTTTAAAAGCTTCTCTTACCTTAGCTTGTGCTTTCATCATCACTCTTGGGTTTCTCATCAATTCTGTCATAGTCCAGTCGAACACAGTGGACAGTGGGTCAGTTCCGCCCGTGAATAGGTCCTGTAATTAATAGTAAAAACATTCTTATTGTTATGAAATTAACTCTAACTTTTGACCAGAAATAATTAAAATATGCTTACGAAAATGATTCCTTTGATGTTGTTGTTGGTTATTGGAATACCAAGTTCGCCGCTTTCCTTCAATCTTAACAGAATATCTATTATATCTTCACTACACAACTCCCCATTGCCTCCTTTTTCTTTAGGTCGATTATGGCATCAAGAATAGAATCTAGTCGTTGACGCATCTTCACCAATCTATACTTATTCCAACTCATATACTTTAGGATGTTGAATGAGGGGAAGAAATCGGCCAAATCAAATCCTGCAGCCAAAGCTACCCCTTTCCTCGTGAACATTATCAAAGTCTCTTGGTCTCTTAGTAGTGTGCCGAATGCTGCTGTAGAAGTGATTGAACTTGTGAGAGAAAATATTTTGTTTGTTAGATTGATAGGCTTTCCAAAAGATGATTTAAAAAAGTTGACCAGACGCGAAGTCTCATCCAGGCGTATGTAGCTGAAAGAGCGGACATTTTTGTTGCTCAAGAGCTCATTGTGCACACTTTACGCATTTGCCTCCAGTACTCATTGTAACGACTAAATGCAATATCAGTATAATCATACCACCAAATCTTCATCCCAATACTTTCCAGCCTATTTGCAATAGCAAGATCATGTGTTGTCACCAGCTTTTTAGCCATTTCACGTGATAAAATGACAATGGCATAAACTTCACCGAGCTTCAATGCATGATTCGTCCATACTTCTTAGCTAAACTATTTAGAGAACGGTGTGGCAATGGGTCCAGCATGTGGTGTAAGTGCCCAATGAAAGGCAACTTCCATGGATCGGAGGTAACTTCTAATGGTCCTCGTCAAGGGATTTCGATTTTTTCGATACCTTGACAAACAAGGAAGTGAAGCATGCCATGCAAAGCAGGAAAGGAAAGAGGTTGAAAGAAAGAAACTGAATCTCCATTGTATTTCTAATGGTTTATGGCTGATTGGCTGTGGAGAAGATGCATGCAAGTGTCTCCTATATATACTGCCAGAAAACCATTTATTGCGATATATATTTATTATTGTGTGTGTGAGTGTATCGAAATTGAAATTATTGGCATATCTTTTACTTATTTTGCAATTAGACGACTTGCTGCAACATTATTAGACAAACGTTTACTTCTTTACATTATTTAATAGACAAATATTGACTAATTTACAGAGGCATGACTATTTACAGTGATGCGATGTTATACTTACCAATTGCGTAACGTCGAGTTATTTCCTAGTTTTGACAAATATTAGTATCAAATTCTCTCTTGTATTGTTGTTATTATTATTATTATTGGTGGTTGTTTTTTTTCTTTTTCCCAATGAAGGAAAATAAAATTTTATGATAGAATTAGAGGCAAAGAATGAGCACTGAAAATACATTAATCTAAGTAAAGACTCTTTAAGGTTAAAAGAAGAATGATGTGCTTGCTGCGTTGAAGAAAGAATATCCGTCGCAAAAACAATCAATCTAGCTTTCGATAAGACCGGTGTTCTAATCCTTTAGTCAATAAAATATTTTTTTTATCATGTCATATAATAATTATTGAAAACGACATATTCACCGGCAATGACAATGTTTATATATTATTATTATCCTTTTTCTTTTAAATAATTGTATAATTTATATTTACTTTATATCATTTTGAAATTATTTTAGCAAACTCATTTTACTGCGCTAGAAAAAATAGAAATTAGCAAAAGTCGGGTCTATATAAATAAAATTAAAATGGTCCAAAAAACGAAATTAAAAAACTAAATAAATAAATTACATTATTATTAATATTATGGTTTTTTCATCTAGCATCCTCAACCTTTCACATTTTTACGAATTACATCCCAACCTTTATTTTTTCTTCTGGACATCACCAAACTTTAAAGAAATCCCCTATTTCATTGTTGGTGATGGAAACCGTCAAATTCCACCATTAAGGTTAGGCCATTTTTGGTGATATACAAAACATTGATATTTTAATCCAAAAAAATTAAAAAAAAAGGCAAAAGAAAAGGATAAAAGGGGGGGTTCCCCTTCTGCCATTCTTTAGCTGCCGGAAATGACAGCTGTGCTTACTGCCGGAATGAGAGCAAGAATTGGGGGGAAGAGTTATTGCTGCCGGAATGGCAGAATAGGGGGGAGTCTCCCCACCTTGTTCTTGCTACTATTTCGACAGTAAAAAAAAGCAGTCTTCTCCCATGCTGCTATTTCCAGTGCAGCCCCCTTTTTTTGCTATCGTTTCCAATAGCACTCAAGGGGTGGGGAAGTCTGCCCCCTGTTCTTGCTGCCAATGGTAGCAAGCATAGCTGCCATTTCCGGCAGCCCTTTGGCTGTCGGAAATGGCAGAAGAGTCCCCCCTTTTTTTTCTTTTCTTTTTTTTTTTATTTTTTTAATATTAAAATATCATTTTTTTGTATGTTACCGAAAATGCCCCTAACCTTGAAGGTGGAATTTGATGGTTTCTATCACCAGAGCCGAAATAGGGTATTTCTTTAAAGGTTGGGGATGTACAAAATGAAAAATAAATGTTAATGACGTAATCCGTAAAAACTTAAAAGGCTGGGGATCCTAGGTCTAGAAAACCCTTAATACTATTATTATTTATTTATATAAACTTGCGACAGTTAGGTTTTCTCAAATTTCTAAGATATTCATATAAAGGTAATTTATTGAATTAAATTGGACTCTGTATATTGAGTTCGACTGACAGTCCTGTGACACGATTGTTTTCTATTGATAATCGAGCTCTATGATGCACATTAATTTAGAAGGTTTTAAAAAAATGAAAATTTTGATTTGTAGAAATAGAATTGTTAAAGTCAAAATTTTACAAATGGACATCTAGAAAAGCCAGAAATATTTACTGCTACTGCTTTTCCAAATCCCTTTATGAAATTTTACCGGTCTTTTGACTCTTTAAAAGCAGAAATTGGACTCCAACTGCAATACATATTAAGCTTATAAGCTGAAATATACTTGATTTAATTTTAAAAAATAGAATTCAAGTTTTACGGAGTCTAATGAAGACTTTGAAAAATAGAATATGAATATATATATATATATAAATAAAAGATAATAGCTTTGCTAATCATGATTGAATGGGGAAGGTATCTCTGATTTAATTTGGGGCCATATATTTGCTAATTTGGACAATTATAATCAGCGTTTTAGTTGAATAAATGCGTATAAGTATATAATAAACCCCTAACATAGGAGACTCAACTAGGTAGAAATAAATTATGTACAATACGCAGAATATAAACCCCTAATATAGGTGAATCAAACATAACACCTAGAGGCCTCAGGGTTACAACCTAACCCCTATCCAAATAAACTAGACCTCATTGACTACATTGTATGTAATAAGGTAAATTTCACATATCGTTTTCAACCTTTGCACTTAGAATTGCCTGGGTCCCTAATATTTTTTTAAGGCGTTGGGTCCTCAACCTTTTATAAATACGCACAAAAGGTCTCTCTTAAAGGAATCAATCCAAAATTCCGTTAACACATTGACCAAATTACCTCAATATTCTTACCCTTTAAATTTAAAAAAAAAAGCAAAAGGAGTTTAAAAGTTTTAAAAATATACAAAAAAAAGAAAAAATTAAAAAATTAAAAAAATTACCTCATAGGGAGAAGGAAGGGCGCTCCCCCTTTCAGTTTCATTTTTATTTTTTTTACTTTTTTCTTTTTTTATATATTTTTAAAACTTTTAAACTCCTTTTGCTTTTTTAAAATTTAAAGGGTAAGGATATTGAGGTATGAAAGGGGAAGGGAGGGGCCTCCCCCCCTTTCAGTTTCATTTTTATTTTTTTTTTACTTTTTTCTTTTTTTATATCTTTTTAAAACTTTTAAACTCCTTTTGCTTTTTTAAAATCTAAAGGGTAAGGATATTGAAATAATTTGGCTAATGAGTTAATGGAATTTTGGATGGATTCCTTCAAAAGGGACCTTTTGTGTGTATTTATGAAAGATTGAGGACCCAACCCACTAAAAAAATATTAGAGACTCAGGCGATTCTAAGTGTAAAAGTTATGGACGATATGTGAAATTTACCTCATATAATAACAGTATTGCTCTTTAATATATGCGTCAATTTAGTTAAACCTTATTATTAGATTTTCCAAAATGAGTTGAAATTTATAAGGGTGAATACACATACAGATATAGAGGGAACTCTAAGAAGGATGTTAATATGAACTCGAATCAAGATTTTGTCTTGATAAATGGTGTTCGTAACCACTTGAGCCTCAAGTAAACTAATAGCAATAGGACACATCACTGAATAACTCAATGCACAAAGATCATAGAGGCTTTTTTTATTTTTATTTTTTTTCATTTTTCGCTTATTTTCGCAATGTAAGTTAAATAAGGGAAACTTGCGAACTGCGTTAGAGACCTAGCATGACTCTTAAAAGTTCCAGTTGGACTGTGGTTCAAAATGGTGTTGTTTAACACATCTATATGTCGGTGCGTAGATGCACAACACGTCATGTGAATTTTCAAATTCATATGGTGTGTATTTATGCACTCACATAGAATGAGAGGTACATAACAGTACTTGCCAAAAGTGTTAGAAAATTTTTTGTTCAGTTGAGGGGAAAAAAATGAATCTGGTCAAAAAATCATATAGATCCACAAAACCCCAAATTAAAACCCTTTATTCTTTTTTTTTTCTTTTTTTTCTTTTTGCAAATTTAAAACCTTTAATTCTTATTTCTTAAAAGAAAAATCTGTTTGTAAAAAATGGTTATAAAATAGTTGGCAAACAAACATGTGGCTAATGCAATTTTTTAGGGAAACCGATAAGGTTTGAGCTAGGAGCCCAACCTCCGACCAAATAATGTCAATTCACCTTATTTAATAACTCAATAGGCTATGTGATTGAAAAATGCTACATATAAAAAAATAATTATATTCAAACTACAAACTTTACTCTCTACACCACATATCAATTACATTTAACATCTTTTAACTTTACAAATTCTCACAGTTAGGTCTTTCACTTTTTTACATCATAATTTTATATATAATTCTTTAAAATTTTTTATATCTTGTATACAATGATGACTGCACCATTAATTTAAAAAAGCTGTGTTTCGAAAAAAAAAAATTCCTACCCAAGTATCCCTTTTGATAATATGTTTGTATATTTTTTATTCAAATAACATAACTCTTTTTGGGGAAAAGCTATTTGTAAAAAAAATGGTAAATAAAATTCGCTGACAAATAAACATTTTGGCCATATAATTATCATTAATTTAAAAGTGACGTAATGTTTTGAAAAACAAGGATCCTATCAAAATACTATTTCCGTCTCAATTATTTGGTCCCATTTTGCTTTTTGAGATGTCCTAAATATATGGTCATATTTCTGTAATAAAGAGTCTAATTTACATTACTTTACAAATCTATCTCCATTTAATACTCTAATTATAACTATCAATTTTGAGTTCAACTCACTAAATGGGGACAAATTAGGAACCCAGATCACAAAATTTGTCATTTCAACATATTTCTAATCCTTGTGAAAAAGCAAACGAGATAGAGGTGGTAACCATTTTGTCAATTATTTTGTACTATTTTTTGTTCAATTACCACAAATTTTTTTACGGAAAGGCAATTTGTAATAAAACAGTTAACCTCTTTTTCTTCCGTTTTGGGTTTTCTCTAAAATACTAGTTGTGTCACGTGCCTTGCACGTGTTTTTTGCTATAATTTTGCAAATATTAGCAATATTACATAATGAAATGGACAATGAATTAATATTAACTAAATAATAGAATTGATAGTTCTGACAGATTATGCTGTCAGACGCCTATGTAGTGAGAGGTCATTAAGAATATATTAATATTAAGTTGATAAGTAAATGCTTTTGTCATGGGAAACTCAAAACCAATACATGAATGTAATGTCACGTTCTCCAGTTTTAATGAAGCAGCAAGTTCTCTATATTTTGTGTTATATATATAATTTTTTTGTTTATTTTTAAATAGAACTTAATTAAAGTTATTGTTTAATTAATAATATCCTGCCTAAAAAGATGGTCCAGTTTTTTTAAAAAGTATTTAAAATATTAGTACTCTTATATTTACATACTTAATGTGTATAATTATAAAAAAATAGAATTATTAAAGTAGAATAATTAATAAATGCAAGGGTGGAACAAAAAATAATGGGAAAATGATGCTAAAATTTACTTTTTCAATACTATTAAATGAAAATTTCTTAATTTATATGAAAAAAATATAACTATCTTTTTGAGACCTAAATGGTGTTAACAATTACTTTTTCAATACTATTAAATGAAATTTTCTTAATTTTTATGAAAAATGAATATGACTATCTTTTTGGGATAGAGATAGTAGGACTTAGTTGAATTCACATAAATACAAGTGAATTGAATAAATTATTAAAATGCTAAAATGTAATAGCATTTTTTTACGGAAAAAATGTAATAGCATTGAATCTAATTTAATTGAATTCACATATAAAATTTAGGAAAATGTTTCTTTGTATTGCTTCTTTACTTGTTGGGTGACTTCGCATGTATAGATGTGACTTTTTTTGCTCATAAAATGTACAACTTTGTTTGAAATTGTAATGGCAAAAAAATAAATAGACATACTAAGTCATCCAACAAAGTACTTAGGCTAAGGGAAGGTAGCACATATTTAGAATTTAATATTTATTATATTCAATTTGATAAGAGATTGAACTCGAATTGAAATTGGTCACGTTAAATCAGGTTATAAATCATGTCACATTCCGCAATGTCATAGAATTAGTCTCATAAGTAACATATCTTAGGTTCTATATCAAAATTTCTATAAATAGTATACTTTTTGGCTAGGGAGCTAAATAAAAAATATTCAGAAAAAGTATAAATAGAAATTTTACTAAATATTTGTGACAATTTTACGAGTAATATGTTTATAATTTAATCTCATTTGTTAATTCTTATTAAGGTAGAGGTTGAATTTTTAATTTGTCGGTGCATAATGTATATTTTTCGACTTCAAAATAATATGATAATTATAAAGAAATGAAAAAAAAGTGACAGAACTTAAGCACGAAACAAAACAAAAAGACACCAGCCAAAAAAAAAAAAGGAAAGGAGGACCAATAACAAACCATATACCATAACTCCTTTTTAAAATGATCTGAACATATTAATGGTTAATTAATCCATAACATGGCCAAATAAAATATTATTATATTTCTCTTTACTGACATATGTTCATATTATATTGTGTTGAATTTGTTCCATAAAGATCTAATTGTTAATTCTACATTTAATGTTCCTTATATAGATTGTCAAAAAGTTCATATAGATATTACAATTGGACTCAAATAAACTAATTTAAAAGTAATATGATGTTGAGAAAAATTAAAAACAATAAAATAAAACGTTTAATTTATGTCTTTAATACAGTTTTATGAACAATATGTTTATAATTTGCTCCCATTCATTGATTTATATTAAAATATGAGTTGAGATCTTTAATTTAACATCAATATTGTATATTTTTCGATTTCAAAATAATATTATAATTATCAAAAAAATGATAATAAGTGGAAATTCCTTAAAGCATAAACAAGCAAACAATCCGCAAACCAAAGTAGGAATAGTAACCACCTTTTCACTCTTTTATATATTTAATATTTTTCTATTTCAAAATAATATTATAATTATCAAAAAAATGAAAATAAGTGGAAATTCTTTTAGGCATAAACAAGCAAACAATCCACAATCCAAAGTAGGAATAGTAATCACCTTTTCACTCTTTTATATATTTATTAGGATTTAGGATTAGGATTTAGGATGTTTAGAAAATACGAAAGCAAACAAGTTTTCGGCTTTTCAAAAAACTAAGAACACCAATAAAATCTACCCTAAATTGCTACACCAATTTCCAGGAGACAGTATCCTCCACAGAATGCATATTTTTTTATTGATATCAATTAAAGGTAGTTTTGGAGAATCTGAACCTTTCTTTAGAGGAATACAAGGAAGAGGTCCTTTCCAAATTACTTGACCCCAATTACAACTTCAAATTACGCGGTACCGTTTCTGTAACGACTACTAATTAAAACTGAATTTTTCTTCCAGACCACGACCCAGTTCATTAAAGCTGAAATTTTCTTCCCGACCATGTCCCCAGTTAATTTTTCCTTTTATTATTTTAGTAGTCCTTCAAGTGCTCATCAAAGAACCCTATATATAGCAGCCGATCAACAATCTCAGAGCAACCATCAAAACATCTTCAGCTAATTAAAGACTTCTGCAGGTTCTTAGGGAAAAGGAAAAAGAAAGGCTCCAAGCAAGATCGATCACCATGTCCTCCTCTCTGATCATCCAAATTCTGTTTCTTATTGGTGTTCTCGTTTTACAACCAGCATTTGCAAGTGAGAACAATGCCTTAGAAACTTATATTGTTCACGTCGAATCTCCCGATAGCCAGCTTTTAAATGATCAGGCACAGGGCCTTGAAAGTTGGTATGCTTCATTCTTGCCAATCACGTCGTTAGCAAGCTCAAATGAAGTCCCCCGGATGGTTTATTCCTACCACAATGTTTTTCCGGGTTTTGCAGCTAAATTGACACCTGAAGAAGTGAAAGAAATGGAAAAGAAGAAGGGGTTCTTATCGGCTCGTATAGAACAAGTGTTTTCTTTGCATACAACGCATACTCCGAATTTCCTTGGTCTGCATGAAAACATGGGACTTTGGAAAAATTCGAGTTATGGTAAAGGTGTAGTCATTGGTGTTTTGGACACTGGAATATTGCCCGATCATCCCTCGTTCAGTGACGAAGGAATGCCTCCTCCACCGGCTAAATGGAAGGGAAAATGCGAATTCAACTTCACAGCATGTAACAAGAAGCTCATAGGAGCAAGATACTTCCAAAGTAGCAATGGAACTCCACTGGACTTGAATGGCCATGGCACTCACACGGCAAGCACTGCTGCTGGAAATTTTGTGAAAGGTGCAAATGTGTTTGGCAATGCGAATGGAACTGCAGTCGGAGTCGCGCCCCTTGCTCACTTGGCCATTTACAAGGTCTGCTCGACCGGATGTTCTGAGAGTGACATATTAGCCGCAATGGACACTGCCATTGATGATGGAGTCGATGTTCTTTCCCTCTCACTTGGCGGTTCCTCCAAGCCCTTTTACGATGACAACATTGCACTTGGTGCATATAGCGCGATGGAGAAAGGGATCTTTGTGAGTTGCTCTGCTGGAAACAGAGGTCCGTTCAATTTTTCATTATCTAACGAGGCTCCATGGATGCTCACGGTCGGTGCAAGTACCACTGATCGAAAGCTAAGAGCAAATGTTATGCTGGGAAACAACGAGGAGCTCATGGGAGAATCAGCATTTCAGCCTAATGATTTCCCTCCAACACAATTGCCTATTGTTTACCCTGGATCGAATACTAGTGATTTCAACGCACCATATTGCACTTCTTCGACGCTGAATAGAACTGATGTCAAAGGAAAACTAGTCCTTTGTGAAGTTGGTGGTGGAATAACAGGAATTGCCAAAGGACAAGCCGTGAAGAATGCTGGTGGTGCTGCCATGATTCTCATGAACATAGATCGATTCGGCTTTAGTACATCAGCCCACTCTCATGTTCTCCCAGCTTCAAATATCGATTATCAGGGCAGGCAAAAAATCCTAGCATATATCAATTCATCGTCTACACCAACAGCAACAATAGTCTTCAAAGGAACAACAATTGGTGATAGAAATGCTCCAATTGTGGCATATTTTTCGTCCAGAGGTCCCAGCAGAGCGAGCCCTGGAATTCTAAAGCCCGATATCATTGGCCCTGGTGTCAACATTCTTGCTGCTTGGCCTGTCTCTATTGAAAACAATACCAATACAAAATCCACATTCAACATAATTTCTGGCACCTCGATGTCATGCCCACACCTTAGCGGTATCGCTGCATTGCTCAAGAGCACACACCAAGATTGGTCGCCGGCAGCTATTAAATCAGCGATCATGACAAGTGCCGATATTGTGAACCTCAATAACCTTCCAATAGAGGACGAGAGGCACCTTCCGGCTGACATTTTTGCTACTGGTTCTGGCCATGTCAACCCATCCAAGGCAAATGATCCTGGGCTTATCTATGACATTGAGCCTCAAGACTACATTCCTTATCTGTGTGGTCTGAATTATACAAATCGACAGGTAAGCGTGATTTTACAGCGCAGAGCAAATTGCTCAGTCGAATCAAGCATACCAGAAGGGCAACTGAATTATCCGTCATTTTCCATCATGTTCGGGCCATCTAATCAGACATATACGAGGACAGTGACTAATGTTGGGGAGGTTAATGCCTCATACACAGTTGAAATTGCTCCACCTAGAGGTGTTAACGTGATTGTCCAACCTCGTACCCTCAATTTCTCGGAGTTGAACCAGAAGCTGAAGTACGAAGTTACATTTTCCCGATCAGACCTTGCATCTAACATTACAACGGCTCAAGGATATCTTATGTGGAAGTCATCGAAATATTCGGTTAGGAGCCCTATCGCCGTGTTTTCTGTAGATTTATAGTTGTCTCTTTGTGTTCAGTGAATTTGTGACTTGAATTTTTTTGATTACATATTGTTTGTACGAGCTTCCGGGCTCTGCATTTCTGGAATAAAATGTGATTCTTAAATAGTTTATATTTGTGATTTTATCTTTCGTTTTTATGTTACTTTGTAAGAGACTTGTTTTGTTTCAAAGAATTTTGATCATTTGGCAAAATGCAAGTTTCAAATCGTGCCTTGATAGGATCAGACCACTATTGAATTAAATGCATTTTTATCCTTGAATGGTATAACGCGTGTAAATATTTGTAATAAGATAGTTTGGATTTCAATACATTTTTAACTATTAATTTTGTTGGATAATACCCTTATGGCGTCCTCCGTTAACGTGAATGCGGCGGGCTATGCAGGCCCGACAGCTGAAACCATGTACAATTTATAACTTTTACTGTCAATAAATTGAAAGTAAATTATCCAAAATACCCCTATTCACCTTAAACACACGCCCGTTGGAGTTGCATAGGCTGCTACATGTAACGAATGAAACTTTGAAACTAAAATGCTAATCTAACGTACCGAAAAATGTTGTTATTCAAAGAACAAATATTCTTCTATGAATTTCCTAGTTCGCTTATGCTAAGTGAAGGGGTTAATATGCCTTGTGGCTTGTTTTTTCTTGATGGAAGTTTTGTCAAAGGAGTTATAGTGTTTGCTTTTTCTTTTTCTTTTTTTTCCCCTCTAAAGACAAAAAAAAAAGAAATATTGTGGTGTGAAGAAATTATTTTAGTATTTTATTAATTTTTACCTTTTCTTTAATTTTTTATTTTTTATTTAAATGTAAGGGTATGAAGGTCATTTTAATAGTATTTAATTGCGTTATTAAATGGAAACCGTACATCGAGACCTTATTTATGTGTAAATTTTTGAAAAGCTAGGGATTCAAATAATTGATATAGAAAATGAAGACCTGACCGATAGAAACGGCAAAAATTAAAATTAAACTGTGTGAAATTTACGCTTCGACAATCTTTGCCCTTTTATTTTTTAATTACTCTATGTAAGATCTGACTTTCAAAAAAGTCAAAGTAGATTCATCAAAAAATTTTTGCTTGCACGGACTGCCCCATGTGCCTTCTCTTTTTCCCCTTTTTATTTATTTAATTTTTAGTAACACAACTAATATCGCTCTTTCTTTTCAAGTTTATTTATCTCCTAATTACCAATTAAATCAATAATTAAAAAAATGTGTCTCACTATTTTCACAATCCACATTGTCCATTTCTATATTTCATTTCATTCTTTCAATTAATTTGACACACTAGATTTCCACCTGTTCATTGAACGGGCAGAGTTCTAAAGAAATTTCATACATAAAATATAATATAATTGTACTTGTCAAGTTTAATGTTATAAAGAAATTAAAAAACACAACATATATGGAATTAATATGCATTATATATTTGCAAGTAGCATACAATCAATTTTTTATTTTATTGACATAGTTTTAAATTCTTATTATTGGTCCATCGATATCTCGATGAACCAATAATTTTTTTATTAATTCTTATTTTTTATTTCTTGAAAGACAATAAAACTCGATAGCATATTCTATATTTAGTTTCACACCCATACATTTACAGCATACTATATATGCTTTACAACTGTGTGTTTTATGGACATATTATAGTGACAAAGTAAAATACAGTAGAGTAGGAGAATATAAAATAGATCGGAAGAGTATACAATCGAACAAAGTAAAATTGAATTTCATTAGGTAAACGTGTGCTCTTCCGATCTGAATGTAATACGTAGATAGAATCCCAAAAAAATATTAAATTAAATGATTAAAAGGAAAAATATAATAATATTGAAATCTCGATTGATATATTATCTATTTTTCATGTAATTAAAATTCATTACACAAATATAAGATATATCTAACCAAAATATAACATGTAGATAGAGTCTCAAAATAAAAATATTAAATTAAATGGTAAAAAGGAAAATTATAATAATTGAACCAATAATTTTTTTTATTAATTCCTATTTTTTATTTCCTTTAAAGATAATAAAATCTGATAATATAATATATATTAGTTTCATACTCGTGCGTTTCACAGATACAATATGCTTCACACCTTTAAGTTTCACGGACATATTATGCTGACAAAATAAAATATAATAGAGTAAGAGAATATAAAATGATAAAATTACACAATCGAACAAAGTAAAATTAAAATCTATTAGGTAAATTTGAGATATATCTAACGAAATTGTAATATATAAATAAAGTACTAAAATAAAAGTATTAAATTAAATAATTAAAAAGAAAAATATAATAATAAAGAAAAGTAATAATGAAGTCAAGATTGATATATTATCTATTTTCATGTAATTCAAGCTCATTAGGCAAATGTGAGATCTATTTAATGAAAATGTAATATGTAGATAGAGTTTCAAAATATAAATATTAAATTAAATGATTCAAAGGAAAAACATAACAATAAGAAAAAAGTATAATATATGAACATATAATTTTTTTATTAATTCTTATTTATTATTTCCTTTACAGGTAATAAAATCCGATAGTATAATCTATATTAGTTTCACACTTGTACATTTACAGATGACTATGTTTAACACTTATGCGTTTCATGGATATATTATGCTGAAAAAGTAAAATATAATATATTAAGAAAACATAAAATCATGAAATTATACAATCGGATATAGTAAAATTAATTAAAATGTCATATGTAGATATAGTTCTAAAATAAAAATATTAAATTAATATATAAATAGAGTCCAAAAATAAAAATATTAAATGTAATATGTAGATAGAGTCCCAAAATAAAAATATTAAATTAATTGATTAAAAGGAAAAATAAAAAATAAGAAAAAATATAATAAATGAACCAATAATTTCTTTTAATTCTTATTTTTATTTCCTTTAAAGGCAATAAAACCTGATAATATAATCTATATTAGTTTCACATTCGTACATTTACGGACTACTATATTTAACACTTGTACGTCTCACAGACAGATTATGTTGAGAAAGAAAATATAATATATTAGGAGAACATAAAATTATGAAATTATACAATCAAACATAGCAAAATTGATTAAAATGTAATATGTAGATAGAATTTTAAAATAAAAATATTAAATTAAATGATTCAAAGGAAAAACATAACAATAAGAAAAAATATAATAAATGAACCTATAATTTTTTTATTAATTCTTTTTTTATTTCCTTTACAGACAATAACACCTGATAGTATAATATATATTAGTTTCACACCCGTACATTTACAAACTACTATGTTTAACACTTGTGCTTTTTATAGACATATTATGCTGAGAAAATAAAATATAATATATTAGGAGAACATAAAATCACAAAATTATACAATCGGATATAGTAAAATTGATTAAAACGTAACATGTAGATAGAGTTCTGAAATAAAAATAATAAATTAATATATAAATAGAGTCCCAAAATAAAAATATTAAATGTAATATGTAGATAGAGTCCCAAAATAAAAATATTAAATTAACTGATTAAAAGGAAAAACTTAACAATAAGAAAAAATATAATAAATGAACCAATAATTTTGTTTAATTTTTATTTTTTATTTCTTTTAAAGGTAATAAAATTTGATAATATAATCTATATTAGTTTCACATTCGTACATTTACAGACTACTATGTTTAATATTCGTGCGTCTCATGGACAGATTATGCTGAGAAAATAAAATATAATATATTAGGAAAACATAAAATAATTTAATTATTCAATCAGGCATAGTAAAATTGATTAAAACGTAATATGTAGATAGAGTTCTGAAATAAAAATATTAAATTAATTGGTTAAAAGGAAAAATATAACAATAAATAAAAGTATAGTAATAATAGAATAATGACATCATCAATTGGTTTTTTAAAGGAGCTAGACAATGAGTGGGAAAATCATTTTTAATTGAGCCAACAATCAAATTGAGTCAGACAAAATATTGATTAATATATATAATAATATATAATATAGGAATATATAGATAGATAAGATTTGTCACCAGATATGGTCTAATTCTTCATTTACTTTGAAGAAAACTTTAAGAACCAAAAATCAAATGAAACGTAAAATAATAATAATAATAATAAATAATAATAATAAATTGTTGAATCAGTGTCACCACCAGAGGCATGTCGAAATTGATATTCATCTCCATATTGAAGTTGCTTGCATTTCGCCTTAACTTATGCAATCCAACTACAAAGCCTTACCTACAGAGTCTTATCTCCTATTAAGAAGGCTTATGATTTATGTGGCTGCTTTTGTTAGAGTTTCCGCCACGTAGCCATCTATCTCCTTAATAGGAGCCTTATCTATCTCCTTAACAAAATTTTTAACTTATGTAGGCATCTAGGCTAAAAATAATATTATTGTAAAGCCGTTACCTTAGATTTTATATAGTCCCGTTCTAAAATCAATTGTTGGTACTTTTATAGTGCCAACGATTCGTTGACATAACTCATAAGCCCTGTGAACTTGATAAACTGACACCCTCTAATACGGGATGATTATTTATTTTTTTACTAGTTGTTTTTATAAATAAGGGTCACCGTAGATGCCATAAAATAACAGTGGTAGGCATTAATTCATTTCCAAGATGTTAATATTTGTGGTAACAACTCACGACTAGCCTTTTAAATATTTGCAAATAGCTTCAGCCGCCCTTTGGTGCAAGCAATACCATGGGCTTAATTATACTTCTCTTTTCTTATTACAAATGGGGAGAAAAAGGTGGTGAGCATTTGACTCAAATTCAGGTGAAGACCTTCATAAGCGATATGCCTTATTATTACTTTTGTTTTCATGTAATAATTATTGTGATAAATCATTTTCTAATTTTGGAAAATGTATGTTACACTTCATCACTGGCGCAATAAAAACTTTTTTGTAACGAGCAAGAGGGTGCCACAACAGCACCAGGGTTTCAATACTAACAATAATTATATGATGATCTCCATATCTTGACATCCTTAGGCCACATTTTTATGCCAAAAACATCACAAGGAAATTATCTAAAAACTTAAGGATATGTTCTATTCATATTTTATTAGTCTTTTGTTTTGAATTCATTTCCAACTTCGTGTTTTGAGAGTAATTGGTTTCTTTCTTTCTTTTTTTTTTTTGGTGATTTTAAAGAAATACCTAAACAATAAAAATGTCACAAAGTTTTCTGGATTAAAATTTTCCTTTGTATGTTCTAGAAAACATGTTTTAAAAAACATAAAAGTAAACAAGTTTTTAATATTTTCAAATACGAAAAAGTACGAGTTAAAAGAGAATATAGCGGGCGTTCACAAAGTGTTTTTGTTTAAAAATAAATTAGATTTTATGAGAAAAAATAGTTGAGATTTGTGTAGTGTAAGTGAGTCCTATAAAATATATAGGTGTGATTGAGTTGTCTAAATTATGTTTTAAATAGAAATAGTTTTGTCTTCCACATTATCCACTTACTCCGGCTGTATCCTCGTACAAGTTTATAGGCATCATCACATCCACAATTTAATAGGAATACAACAAATTGAAGTATAATTTGAGGTTTTTAATCTTTTTGTGTCAGCAAGAAATGCGCGCGAACTCATTGATATCTCCTGAAGTCAACCCTTATAATTAGGACTCTTATTTCTTAGGCGCCCTTAATCAAGTGTTAAATAGTACTGTTAATGAAATTACAAGAGATGTATTTTGCATTACTAAATTATTATATTATTATGTACAAGCAAGGAAAAAAAATAATAAATAATTAGATAAGACCTCTATATAACATTAGCTCAATAGTGTGAGAACCACCAACACTGAATATAACTTCAGCTAATTCAAGAATTCTCATCAGAAATTCTTGAAAGAAAGCTAAAAGAAATCGATCACCATGTCGACATCTTCATCTCCAATAATCCAAACTCTCCTTCTCATTTGCATTCTCATTTTGCAACCAGCTATTCCAAGAGGGCAGGATAACTTAGAAACATATATTGTTCATGTCGAATCTCCTGATAGACAGCTTTTCAATGATCTCCAAAGCTGGTATAAATCATTCTTGCCAATACCTTCGTCCTTACCAAGCTTAAATCAAGTCCCCCGGATGGTTTATTCCTACCACAATGTTTTTACAGGATTTACTGCTAAACTGACTTCTGCGGAGGTGAAAGAAATGGAAAAGAAGAAGGGGTTCTTATCGGCCCGTCCTCAACAAGTGTTTTCTTTGCAGACGACACATAGTCCGAATTTCCTTGGCTTGAACCAGAACATGGGATTTTGGAAAGATTCAAGCTATGGAAAAGGTGTAATAATTGGTGTTTTCGACACTGGAATAACGCCCGATCATCCATCGTTTAGTGATGAAGGAATGCCTCCACCACCTGCTAAATGGAATGAAAGATGTCAATTCATAACATGCAATAACAAAATCATTGGAGCAAGATATTTCTTCAGTGGTATTGGAACCCCATTGGATTACGAGGGCCATGGTACCCATACTGCAAGCACTGCTGCCGGAAATTTCATCCATGGTGCCAATGTGTTCGGAAATGCTAATGGCACCGCAAGTGGTACCGCCCCACTTGCTCACTTGGCCATTTACGAAGTCTGCCCCGCCGGAGGTGGCTGTTCGGAGAGTGATATACTGGCAGCAACGGACGCTGCCATTGATGATGGTGTCGACGTGTTTTCCATCTCCCTTACTGCCCCGTCCTTGCCCTTTTACTCTGACAACATTGCAATTGCTACATTTAGCGCAATGCAAAAAGGAATCTTTATGAGTTGCTCTGCTGGAAATGCAGGGCCAGCAAGTTCTTCGACATCTAATAAGGCTCCATGGATTCTCACAGTCGGTACAAGTACTACCGATAGAAAGCTAAAAGCGAATGCTTTGCTAGGAAACAACGAGGAGATCGATGGAGAGTCAACATACCAGCCTAGTTTTTTCCCTCCATCACAATTGCCTCTTGTTTATCCTGGATCAAATACTACTGACTTAAATGCTGAATATTGCACACCTACATCATTGAGCACAATAGATGTCAAGGAAAAAATAGTCCTTTGCTGAGTAGGTGGCTCTACCGGTTTAATTGAAAAAGGACAAGCTGTGAAGAATGCCGGTGGTGCTGCCATGATTCTCATGAATGCAGGGATCATGGGGTTTACTTTATATTCCGTCCCTCATGTTCTTCCAGACTCAAATGTCGATTTCCAGGCATCCCAAAAGATCTTGGCATATAGAAACTCAACGTCTACACCAACGGCAACAATAGTGTTCAAAGAACAACAACCGGGGATAGACATGCTCCACTGGTGGTGTTCTTTTCATCCAGAGGTCCAAATCGCCAGAGCCCTGGAATTTTGAAGCCCGATATCATAGGCCCTGGTCTCAACATTCTTGCAGCCTGGCATGTCTCAGTTGATGACAATACCAATACGAAATCCACATTCAACATAGTTTCTGGTACCTCAATGTCATCTCCACACCTTAGCGGTATTGCAGCATTGCTCAAGAGCACACACCCAAATTGGTCCCCTGCTGCTATCACGTCAGCAATGATGACTACTGCTGATACCGTGAACCTCGGAAATACTCCCATTGAAGACGAAAGGCTTGTTCCAGCTAACATTTTTGCAACCGGTGCTGGCCATGTCAACCCCTCCAGGGCAAATGATCCCGGCCTGATCTATGACATTGCACCTCAGGACTATATTCCTTATCTATGTGGTCTGAATTACACAAGTCGGCAAATAAGAGGGATTTCACGGCAAAAGGTAGATTGCTCAATCGTACCAAGAATATCTGCTGGGCAACTGAACTATCCAGCATTTTCCATCACCTTCGGGCCATTGAATCAGACATATACGAGGATAGTGACCAATATTGGGAAGGCTAATGAATCATACACCATTGAGATCATTCCGCCTTAGGGTGTGAACGTGATTGTCCAACCTAGTACCCTCAATTTCTCGGAGTTGAACCAGAAGGTGCAATATGAAGTTACATTTACCAAATCAAACACTGTTTTTAACACTACCAATGCTCAGGGATATCTTCTGTGGAAGTCATCTGAACATTCTGTTAGGAGCCCTATTGCCGTGTTTCGAGATAGATTTATATTGGCTCATGTTAGGAAAGATCGTCGTTTCTATCAAATTTCCATCATTGAATTTTTGTTAACATGTATTTTTAACGAGTTTGTAGGCTCTTCATTTGGGAATAAAATTTGAATTTTTTTTCTTTTTTTTCCAAATGTTAATTCTTGCATTTATCACGGAAAGATTCTCTTCTCTACAAGCATAGAAAAAACAAATAGCATTCTCTATTCCTTTGAAAAATATGTAATACGGATATCAAATCGAAGATTTATCTCAATATAAACTTTTGTTTAAGTTAACAACTAGCAGCTAACTGTAAACATATTGACGGTAAAATCATTTCAATTTCAAAGATAAAAGGTCAAAAAATTTTATTTTATACTTTTTATTAATTTTTCAACAATATATCCTATTCTTTTTAAATTATTATTTCATTGAAGATCTAAAATAACATCTAAAATATCTTAATTTAATTAAATCTGTCCACATATATTAATTTAAATTTACATTTTAGAGACAGCAAAGAGAAACAGAATTATCCTGAGCTGAATGGACTCATCCCGTTTAAATTAAAAAGATTTTTTTTAAAGTAAATTAGAATGATTATAAAATAAATAAGTTTACAATATATATTACAAGAGGCAACTTGCCTTTTACTATTTAGAAAACTGTTCCCAAAACACTATTCATAGGGCGTCATGTAGTTTGTCCTGCTAACATCAGTCATGTTTTTTCCTTTCTTTTTCTATTGGATTTGTACTTCTATTTTCTTGTCTCTTTGGTTCTCTCGTTGAAATTCTAATCCCGTTTAGAAATGCCAAGGAATTCGCTTTGATTGGTGCTCTAAAAATATTTTCCCCCAATGGCTACTTCTTTTGCTTGCCAAAATGGTTCCTAATTCTTTCAACCGGTGCCCTCAATTGGGTGATTGATAGCTATTTAGGCTTTCAATTGGCAATTTCAGAACGAATATGTACTTGTACTGTACATACAGAAAGTCATGTAGCGGAAGTTGCAGACACTGTCGAGAGTCTTAGACGTGTAAACCGGATTCGTGTCTAAGGT
The DNA here is from genome assembly GCA_963692815.1 of Nyctanthes arbor-tristis. NCBI lineage: Eukaryota > Viridiplantae > Streptophyta > Magnoliopsida > Lamiales > Oleaceae > Nyctanthes > Nyctanthes arbor-tristis. The sequence goes on from CAVNYN010221102.1 coordinate 58,143, forward strand.
ATTTTTGTGCTATCTCCATTTTTTCAATTGCTTTGAGTTCTTAGAATGGAGCACTGAACTACATACTTTGTAGGTGGTATCTAAGATTTTAGTTCTGATTGTTGGGATTTCTAACATCAACTCATTAGTGCTTCAAAATGTTACCAGAATTTTGGGTCAGTTGTATTTGGAATTTCTTTGGTCATATTCTCAGAATTTATAGACGAGCTTCTATAATTAATTCATATGTTCTATATCGAAATGCCTACGAATATTACATTTGGGCTCGAATGAACTAATTCAAAAATACTGAGATCTTCATAAAAAGTACAAAGAAAAATTTTACTAACTATTGGTGACAATTATACGAGGAATATGTTTATAATTTAGTCTCAGTTGTTAATTTTTATTAAAGTAGATATTGAAGCTTTAATTTGACACCTGTATTGTATATTTTTCAAATTCAAAATAATATTATATAATTATAAAAAAAAAGAAAATGAGGACCAAAATATGAATAGTGAAAAGAAAGTGGCTTTTATAATAAGGGTTAATTTCACAAATAATCTCCCACCTTTGAGTTAAGAATCAGTTTTTATATTCCACAGGCCCAACCGTTAATAAATACACACAAATTGTCACTTATTTTCCACTATTTCAAAAAATTTTCAACGAACTGACGATACCCCTTGAACTTTTTAAAAGTTTTTCTAAAAAAGTTTAAAAATCGCAAAATAATTAAAATAAAAAAAGAAAACTCAACCCACCAAACCCACACCCTCCCCTTCCTTCCAAGATTAGCCACCGGAAATGAAAACATTCCAGCGGCCTGCCATTCTACCACTGGAATGGTGCCATCCCAGCAGCAAAAAAAAGAGGGGGTGAATCCACATTTCTCCCCTATTTGCAAATGTTTTTGGGAGAGGGGAGGACACCTCCCCATTTGTGCTGTTAGCACTCCAACAGCTAAAAAAGAGAGGAAGAGGGATTATCGCCTCCCATTTGCTCCTCGAAATGGCAGCAAATTTCAGAGGAAGGATGATTCACTCCCCATTTTTTGCCGCCAGAATGGCCAGTTGCTAGAATATTTCCATTTCCGGCGGCCAATCTATAGAGTTGGAGGGGGAGGGATGGGTGGGGTTTTCTTTTTTTATTTTAACTTTTTTATTATTTTTAAACCTTTTTTTAAAGAAATTTAAAAAGTTTAAGGGGTCTAATTATCATTTCATTGAAAATTTTTGGAATAGTGGAAAAAATGACGATTTGAGTGCATCTATTAAAAATTGGGGACTGTGGAGTGTGAAACAAAGGCTGTAGACGAATCTGATTCTTAACTCAAAAGTTGAGGACGATTTATAAAATTAACCCTATAATAATGTTGAGATTATATAAGAGAATGAACTCAAATTAAAAATTATATACCATAACTCTTTTTTAAAATGATTTGAAACTGATCAATGATTAATTAATCCATAACATGGCCAAATACGGTAATTTACACCTAACATCCCCAACTTTTTAAGTATTAATAAATCACGTCTCCAACTTTTATTTTTCCTCATATGGTCCTCAACCTTTTAAGAAATCCCTGTCTAAGTCCCTGGCAACGAAATTTGTCAATTTCCTCCGTTAAGTTAGAGGTATTTCTGGTAAAATACAAAAAAATATTTTAATTAAAAAGAAGGAAAAAATGGGAAGAAGGGGACTCCAGCAACCTTTTAGGTTTTGGGGACGGGAGTCTAGCCCCCTTGTGCTAGAATAGTTCTAAAGTAGACCTAATTGTCCAAAACAAATAGAGGGAAGTGTTGGATTCAATAGGCGTTAAAGAGTCTAAATTGACTTATTGTACTCTTGAATATCAAAATAAGATACTGATATCTTTGCAGCATTTTGAGCAACTCCTCAACTTGAAGTTCCGGCATGAAGAAATAGTGGCTATGGTAGCTGCTGAGACTAATTAATTGAAAAAATCATGGCTATACTTAAGAATAAAAAAAGGCCCACATACAGCAGAGATTTTTGTTGCCATTGGAAAAAGAAGGCCTGCTCTTAACAAAGGGACTGAAATGGGAACAAAAGGCATGATCCACACATATTGATACCTTTATTCTATAAAAGGTTTTTGAATTATAGTTTCCAATATGCACAAAACAAATGGAATGAAGAAAAATGGCAATTTTGTAAGCTAAATCAAAGTTGATATTTCCTCATCTGTTGGTGAATTCATGCAAGACGAACAGAGTCCTGCACCATTTGATTTTATCATATTTATTTACTTAGGACATTTTATGTGTCATGCATCTGACCAGTGAGCCATTATTCTCGGTTCTCACTGTGACTTTCAGGGTAAGAGCATCTCCAATAGTTAGTCTAGATTGCATATGATATGAAAGAGAAATAGAAAGTAGTATGTACGATGTGGTTAAATAGACATTGAATTATCTAATTTCTTCTCCAATAGTCTCTGTTGCTGCAGATTAAAACAATAGATATGGATAGAGAAATTAAGATTGTGCAGAGTGCGGAGGTTATTGCACTTTTCAAGAGATATAAGAGGAAAAAAATTATTAAAATACACAGTCAACAAGTCTAGAAGGCTACTTAGAGCTGGACATTCTTCTTGACACAGTCTATTTTTATTTTTTCCAAGTCAGCTTCACATAAGGACTAGTCACAACCATTAGAGAAGATTTTTTTATAAAAGATGTCTAAATCTGATGTAAAACACCTATTTTTTCAGAGTGGACTAGCCATTAGAACTTCTCTCATATCTTCATGTGAAGCAGAAGATGATTTTCATTTTCATGTCAAAATAACCGTGAATTATATGTAATGAGAAAAATTATGCAAAATAAATAGTGTTCTAAAAAGCTCGCCTAGGCGATACTTAATCGGCGCCTATGCTTGAAGCTTGGGCTCCACGCTTCATCATACTTTGCGCTTTATCACGCATTGGTTGGGCTTTTATTACGCACTGGTGTGCTTAGGCGCGCATAAGCTCAATGCTTGAGTTTGACGCTTTTCCACGCCTCATACTTTCTAGAACACTCGAAATAAGTAGGAATTTGAAGTTTGCTATTATAATTGAACAGTTATCAAATTATTAACAAGTGAAATTATGATTTGATGGTATGTTGAGTATGAATCAGGCACCTTAAATAGAATTTGAATTTTGAGAGGAAGATAATAAAAAATAATAAAAGTACATTCCAATTTGCAATAAATATTATTTCTTTAATTTTTTTTTTTTGCTTTTAAAATTGTATCATCATCTTTGAATAGGCTAGCTACCACTCTATGTTGATAATTGCAATTAGTTATATGTTGTTGACTCATGAACTATAATATCTTTGAAAATGCACATAATTTTTATGAATGAAAGCAATGAAGACAAGTGAAAATATATCAATCATTTTGCACCTATTGTATACATAAAAATTTTCACGGGTTTATTTTATAAATTGGGCTGATGTCAAATGTATTAGTCCACTTAAATATTTTAAACTCGAAAATCTTGTTTAAATTAAAAAAGGCCATTAATTCATAGGAGACTCATTTTACTCTTTAAGGCCCGTCCTACATCTAGAACTCCGCCCATGGCCCATCCTACATTTTCTTGAAACCCTAAGTTTTCCCTATAAATAGGGGCCTTCAGTTCAATGAAAATCACAAATCACAGGTGCACAAAAACTCTAAAGACAGGAAGACACCGAAACTCTCCCAAAATCAAATCAAAACTGCCGATGCACAAAAATCTTGCAGTTAAATCAAGTCAAGCCAAAGCCGAAAGATCAACATTTTCTACAAATCAAATTCAAGCCAAATCTAAGTCCAGAAATCCAAGTTTTTCAAAGATTCAACAAATTTGAGTCTTCGACAAATTATGTCCAAATTCAGATATCAGGATTCAAGCCACATGGCCTCTGCTTCAACCGTTCGATCGTTAATTAGAGGATTCACAAGACAGTTTTCACTATTTTGTAAAATCTCTCAAAAATCAAATTT
>CAVNYN010221103.1:0-24318 GCA_963692815.1 Nyctanthes arbor-tristis
CAAGCATGTAAAAAGAACAAGATAGTAAAGCAAAGAAAATAGAGTTACATGAATACTGATGATATTAAATATTCATATTCTGCAGCCATATTTAACTATTTACCATATGTGAAAGAGAATTGCGAAGCAATCAAAGGCAACATGGCATTCAATTAAACTTGCCTTCTCATTTAAATCTCCTAGAGGAGGACCATGAATATTTCCTCCAACATAGGAGGCACCCATAGGGAACCTCTCTACTAGCTGATGAACCATAAGGTCATCTAACCCGTGCTTTTCATAGCTCATAAATGCACCTAAAGCTCCCAAAAATCCTTCATGGCGTAAAAACATGGCCTGTGCTTCGCCTTTGGACCTAATCAAACAGCAAAAGGAAGAGAAATGGAAATAATAACACATACCACTTACAGGATTCATACAGGAGGTACCAAAACCAGTAGACAATTATTAAAAAAACAGAAAGTTAATTGTCATTACAACTAAAACATTGAACACCAAATAAAACTTGGAGGAGCATATTTCCAGAATTACCAGAACTGAACTGCAAAAGAGATGGTGTCCATAGTGTAGGCATGGCCCCTAATAAAAAACCCTCCAAAAAATATCCGCTTAAGTCCAAACCTCAATGCATTTAAGTAAGATATCTACAGAAATTGAGAACAATGTCAGGCACATAAGCAGCAAAAGCTAGGTAGGCATAAGTCTCGAGGTTTTTATGATCCATATTAGCAAAGCCAGTAGAGGACAAAGAAGCAACAAGTAAATGGTCACATACCGAAACAAAAAGTATTTGCAATTTGCATAGATGTCAATTTCATTATTGCAGTTCTTATATCATAAATCATGCTCCAAACGAAGAGGAAAATAAGACATAGAAGGGCTTTATTGACGGAGCTAATGCACCACTAGAAATAAGATTTTGCTAATTCAAACCAGCCTGACACTATAAACAGTGATATCAAAAAAAAGGGGAAAAAGAAAAGAGCCCACGTTTTAAAACTGCATGCATATGGTATGCATGAAGTTATAATTTAGCATCCAATACAGATCTGAAGAGTATCTTAGGAATGTAAGAGCAACAAACTGCAGGCCTTTCTTCTGACTTCTCAGGTAAAGAACAATTTATGTTATGCAAGGACGACCATGAAGACAATCATCATAATAGAGCAATTCTAGGTATGTGTTTGATAGAACAAGGTTACTGTAAGAACTTATGATTTGTAGGAGATTCAAGATTCTTCCATTTTTGAAAGAATTACTTATAGTTGTCTTTCTCCACTTTAATACTTAGGTATGAAAAATTATCAACTAAAATTTTGTTTGCACAATAGTTAAAAGAACAAGATAAGCCAAGCAAATAGATTCATAAGAGAGAATGACATGACTGAAAGGGCATAACCATCAATGTATGATACCTGGCCAATATTATAGGAAATCATTCGCAAGAGGGACAGAGATATGTCCTCAGGTCTATAATCACCCAGCTCCTTATTTTCAGATATTGCCTTGCCAAAACTAGAAGCAATTGTTGATGCAGAGAGACCAATCTATTATCATTTGCAACAATGAGAACTTAATAAAGAGAAGAAACATACTTCAGAAATATAAAAGCTTGAAAACAGCGTAAATGCCGGCACAAAAAACTACATATGAATTAAACCATTCGGGAAGAAGGCTATTTGGCCCCAGTGGTCGAGCACACTGCAAAGAGGGGAGCCCTCTTTTCATGCATTTGAGCGAAAGAGGAAAGAAACATGATTTTTATATGTTATGTAGGACATACCTTTGAATAATCCATTCCACCATAAATATCACCAACAAGCATGTCTATGGTTCTATTATCTCCCCGTTGGCTAAGCTCCAATAATTCATCAAAACTGATGGAGAAGAGTTGAAGGCAAAGTTTAAAAACTCAAGTCGAAATTATAGACTAGTAAAGAGTTAACTATCACATTTTGATAAAACCTTTTGCATTTTGTTAACAGCTTCCCTAATCCCCAGTAAGTTCCCCCACCAACATTTGTTCCACTAACACGCTGGAATTTCCCATCTCCATCAACCTGTTAACGTGCCAAAGTAAGTGCTTAGTCATGAGCCATGACCATAAGGTATTTAGTAATGTTCAAAGAGAAACGATAGTAATAGAGACGATGTTTTCACCTTTATCATACTAACACCAGATCCTATATTCACGAGAAGATACGGAAATAAATCATTTTGATCAATCTGCACAAACTCTTTTTGACCCTCCATATGTGTGAAAGCTTCATGTCGAATTGCCTACACAAAGCACAAGTAGCTGACAACATTTTCGGCGGTAGGATGAAAAGTGAAAAGCACGATAGACCAAGATACATGGTGGAAAAACACTAGCATGGGCATATGCAACCCATCAAGAAAAAGCTTCTTAGATAAACAATAACAAGAACATCAAATCAGGTTTTCATAAAAATTTTCCTTTTATATATACAAGAATCTTCCTATTTTATACTTCAGAAATGAATAAAAGAAAATAAGATTCTTACCTCATCAAGCTTTCTTTCAAAATAAATAAGACCGATTTTAATTCGCGCCATAGTGGCAAAAGATAGATGAAAATAAGGTATGTAAAGCCCTCAGAAGAGAATTTCAGATTGCACCTTGAGCAAAAAATTTGCTCCAGCCACAAGACAATCCATTTCATCCTCTTTCTCTATGCTAATTCCAAGTCTTTCCTTAAAGAGATCAGAAAACTTGTATGCCCCCCCACCTGTAGCCTTCAGAAAAATGTAACATGTAAAAGATTGCACCAAATATCAGTTTTAAGGTAGACATGCATGACCAATGAACTATGGCTGCTATCATGGTTAATTCAAAATGTTACACTAATATATAAATGATAAATGGCTAAAGATCAGATTTTGAGTACTGCAACAAATCCTTAGAGGAAAAAGTAGTTATACAATCAGTGAAACTATTCTAAAGCAGGCAGGGAATTGCAGGTTTGGAAATAAATCCATGACACAAACGACACATTACTGCAAACACTTTACCGATATGAGAGATCGGAAGAGCGTCGTGTGTCACAAAAGGAAAACATAGCATTGAGTTTGTTCTTAATAGAAATGATTACAGGCTTCCTGCTGTATAAATTTTCCCACGCAAATATAGACTTCATACAACTATTATGTATCTGTTCTCTTTGATATTGCTCAAAGAAATACATAAAGTTCAGAAAATGGCAAGGTGCAGATGATCGATGAGAAGGAAATATGGCTACTAAATCTACTTTACCCTAAAAGAGTTTTCTAACAAATAGATGAACAAGTTAATTTAGCAGTGCTCTATAGAAACAGAAAAAAGATACACATCGAATTGTTCTCTCGAAAATTCACATTAAAGGTGCACACAGTAATCCCCAAGTTATGCATAAACAGAAAGAGAAATGGAAGCAAAAATTTTATAAGTCAAATGATTGAGCTATCTTCACTCACATTTAATATGACATATAAATCAAATATCAATAGATCATCATATCAGATATAGTACTTGCTTGAAGAAAAAGAAAAATCTTCTTATTCTTTCTTTGTCTCAGGTTAAGTTACAGTATCTGTTCCTCCAAGCACCCCTCAGAGTTTAAACCTTCATCTAACTTCCTCAAATACCTTGTAAATGCATTAAGCGAGCTCATATCACCTGTTAGAGATATTGTACGACTGGTTTACCTTAATTATGGTACCCTCATTGCTTGACCCCTTGGATTGCCAGTGTCCTGAATACATTCCTTAATAGTGCAGCAGAGAAACCCAAAAAAAAAAAAAAAAAAAAAAAAAAAAAAAAAAAAAAAAAAAAAAAAAAGGTAATCTCAGAAAGATCGATTCAAATTGTAACCCCTCATGTTCAAACATCAAAATACAGAAAGATTAATGAAATAATAGGAGAGCACTAAATCATCATCAAAATTGCAGAATATACCACCACGATGAAGCTGCTTTGAGTAGATGAAATCCACGCATTCTTTAATCTTGGCCGTCTCAAACTTAACAAAATGCAGTCTCCCGCCAAGAATTGGGTAGCTCCTTCTATTGCCATTAGAAATACCCAATCTCGCCTGAATTGTCTTTTTCCTCCTATCATTGATTGGTTGATCCTCGTGTCTCGAGAAGTAAACCAACTTGATGAGAGATCCTACAAAAGGAAATACATTCCACTTTAATCCCTAAAAGATGAAAAGGTATTTGGAGAAAGAAATAGAACTGGACAGAAATTAATAATGCTGAGAATTTTGAAGAGGTTATCTCATATATCCAATAGGTGGAGCATTAAAGTAGAGACATGAATGAATAAAATAAAAGAAAAAAATTACTTTTTTTCGAAACGAAGTCAACACATGAAGAATAACATGAGCATTAAGCAGCACATCCAAAAGGGACTAGTTCTGAAACTCAAGCAGAGTAAAGCATACCACACAAGCTATGTGTTTCCTTCTTAAAATTTCTTAAATGATAAGTTCAGAAACAGGATAGCCAATAGCATCATTATCCAAAAGTGAAACTAACAAACCTGCCATGTCCAGCTACAGAAAACCATGTAAATAAGGAACAAAAGAAATTAAAAAGAATCCACACGATTCACAGCCATAAAAGAAACAAAAGATGACATGCATAAGATTCACCATCAGGCATCAAGAAAATTTTCCAATGCCAGCCTAACAAAGAAACGCACAAAATTTACCTCCAATGTCCAAAGCCAAATGAGAAATATCATCAGACTGATTGGGCAGTAAAATTGTAGGGTTTTTTTCCTCAAAATTTCCTTGTATGGCTGCTCCACTGAGGTCTAACTGCGGACGGGAGGATGACCGGTGAATTGAACTTCCAGCCAACGGAGTCATATCCTTTCCTTCTTCCTCACCTCTCTCTAGGACAGTGCTAGTATCACTTTGGGTTTCAGAATTATGCTTGGCTTTTTCATCAGAGTTATTTATATTGCCGGCAATCCCAAAGTTGAGCTCTTGGTGGTCCTCTGTTAGAGTGGCCATTATAATTACTCTCCGCACCGGCTGCCTAATCCCAAACTGTTTCTTTCTTACTCGAGTCAAAAGTCCAATTTGATGATGTCCGTTGTCCTACATTCAAAGTCCAAAACCAAACACAATTCTTACACAACTAATAATAATATATATTAATATAATAAATGAATAAGTAACTCTATACTAAATTCAGAGAAAAAAAAATCAAAAGTATATATGTCTAGAAAATCAAAACTAACCTATTCTTACAAATCTTAAAAGAGGGGAAAGGGTTAACTTTTTTTTCTCCCAAACTGGATTAAGGAAAGATATAGTTTCAAGACGACGCTCTTCCGATCTGACAATCATTTTAACTGAGAATTAACTGGATTGGTAGCGGGAAACAAAAAGAAAGAGTGCACTAAATAAACTCAATTATTATCACACACTTAATAAACTCAATTATCACACAACTTTTATGGGTCTTTGGCCATTGAAGAGGCGAAAAATTAAGATAAATCCAACAAAGATGGAGGCTTTGTGTGATCACAATTTGCATAAGCCGTAAAAGACCAAAACTTTATGCACGTGCTCAAACATGAAATGAACCAAGAAACGAAATTAAAATAAAACCCAGATGAGGAAAACAAATTCATAAAATATGAGGCTATAAAGAAACCCAACTAACAGTTTGTTTCTTGATGTTGATTTTTGGGAGAGCACCAAATGAGGTGATGAGGATACTGTATTCGATTTTATTCACCAGATCGCGTCTGTGAATACGCGACGTGTCTGCGCGCGTCCAAGGAACCGAAGGTGTGTTTACATTCTTTACTAGGCAATTCATCACATTTCACATCCGTTTCCAGTTCTTCTAAGAAAATAGTTCGGGTTTAGAAATTTTATACACTTCTCATTTATGAATTTTCATGAAAAATAAGTGGATATATTATTTGAGACCCTATAGGCACTTATCTTTTGTTTTTATTTACTTAGAGTACTGAGTTCAGTGTAATTTTATTCTAGATGAACAACTTGAGCTATCTTGTGAGTCGAAATTCTCAGCTCAGACGAAGCTCGAATGCTTTTCGTTCAATTAGAATATAGGCTCATGACTCATCGTCTTCCACATAAAAACACTTAGGTAACATTGTCTATAGTTCCTTAACATGAATCAATATTGGTTTTTTAAGACAAATTCCTAAGTTGATAGCTATTTTATAATGGCTAATAAATTTAAAAGAATGTGATTCGAACAAATATGACAGTATTTTTTTCTTTTTTTTGAAACAAACAAATATGACAGTAGTTAGATCATCAAAAATATGAAATTTTTATATCATCAAGTACCATGAGGTGCACCCAAAAAGCACTCACCTCCATTCACAGAGGCAGTTCACTCTCACTTTGGTTTTCAATGTAGTATAACTTCATTTAATAGAGATGAATCACCTTATAAGATGGACACACTTCATTTGTTGAGCACATCATGTAAGATTACATGCATAATATATTCAGTTTATTATTCTTTTTGAGTTTCAGCCCGACCAACTATATTAATCATAAGTTAATTCAAATTTGTACAGCATATATCATTCAAATAAATAAAATAAATGACTATCTAAACAAAACAAAAAGGGGCAGCACCATTTCAATTGAAGAAACAGGCTTCTTGGCCAATGTTCAAAGCCGCAAGGGCCACCCTCGGTCTTGGCTCGTGTCAAACAAGGGCTTTGCTTAAGTTTTTCTTCTTTTTTTTTTTTTTTTTTTTTTTTTTTTTTTTTTTTTGCAAACCAAGGAAGCTCTTCGCCTAAAAGAAAAATACTCTCTCTGTCTCAAATGTATACAGTTTACAATTCTTTTTTAACAGGTCTTAAATATATAGTCCACTTTCTTTATTAAGAAGTTTAATTTACACTATTTACTAATTTACAATTATTTAATACTTAATTAAAATTATCAATTTTCATTTATACTCATTAAATAAGAGTAAATTAGAAACACGAATTAAAAAAAATATATGTTTCTAATATAACTAGTTAAACCACCCGTGCACTGAACAGGTATAAAAACTTACTAAAATATATTATTAGATAGTTAAATATAAATCTGTAATGTTTACACCCTTATAGAAAATATAAAAACGGAAGTATTCATTAATTGAATTAATAAGATCAATGGACTTAATAATTATAAAATTCAAGATTGTTTAAAAGGCAATATACATTCTTATTTATAATCTTTCGTATATATACAATAATGGAAAAAATACTTGTTACCCGTCTCATTTTAAGAAATCCTAATAAAACTAACAAATTAAATGATTAATACTCTCTCTGTCTCAAATATATACAATTTTCAATTCTTTTTTAAGATATCTTAAATATATAGTCCAGTTTCTTTATTAAGAAGTTTAATTTGCATTATTTACTAATTTACAATCATTTAGTACTTAGTTAAAATTATCAATTTTTATTTATATTCATTAAATAAGGGTAAATTAAGAACACGAATTACAAAATGTATGTTTCTAATATAATTTTTAATCCACGTAAAGAAGTAAAGTGGAGTATATATTTAAGACAGAGGGAATATACAAAATTATGAAGTGCGGGAACATATGTATATTTTTTGACATTATAGATAGAGATTGTAAAGAAGAAGAATCGAACCCTTGATCAAGGGTGTAAATAACTAACAAGTGCGGGAACATATTTTAACAACATGCGAGCTTAATATTTGGGACAAAAATTTTCATCAAAATATCGACGGTACCAAGAACGATGATATATATAATAAAGGCTAATTATATTTAAACTACGATTTTTACTAAATGCACCACATTTTATTCTATTGAAGGTTCCTAATTTTGATTCCTTGTTGTATTTATTTCCTTAACTATTTTTTTTTTTTTGCAATTGTCTTCGACTTTTTATCGGTGATATTTCTTGATCTTAAAAACGTTTTCATCTGGAAAATTCATTGTCTTGCTTTAAATTTGCTGAAAAAAATGTGAACATGTTTTCAAAATATTACTCTATCATTTATTTACAATATTTAGTAGCAATCTTAGTGAAATTTTAAGAGGAAACCATAGTTAGAAACAAAATAATATACGTTGATCAATTGAAGATTGAAAATCAATTTGTGAGATAAAATTTTGGGTATTTAAATATAAAAATAATCAAAGATGAGACATACTTTAGAAAACCAAAATGTAGTGTTATTATAAAAAATTATGGTATAAATATAACCACCCTATAATTAATTAAATATGTAAAAACGCGAGCATACAAGTGCAACAATATGTAAAAATTACCTTTTTAACGTGATTTTGATATAGAGTGACCCACTAGAAAAATTTAAAAATTTATATTTCCATTTGATTAAAGCATAATCAATTCAACACTTCAAATTTCGTTCATTTGATACCTGTTTTGAATTGAAAATATATTACTCCCTCAATCCCAAAAATATATTTCTCATTTCCTTTTTTTATTAGTCCCAAATTATATTCCCCTTTTCTAAATTATTTTTTTAGTTTTTTAATATACTCTTATTTATAGTGCACAATAATCAATTACAAAAAACAACTAAATTAAAATATTTAATAAATCAAATGATATACTAGAAAATATATTGTTAAATTGTACATTTTCAATAACATTAAATAATGTTTTTTTAATCTATATAAAAAATAAAAGGGGAATATCTTTGTGGAACGATGGGAGTATTAATCATTTCGCTTACCAAGATATTTGAGCATATGAGTATCTGGGGTGCACTTGTATTAAATAGCAATAAAATAGCTTCTTATTAAAATTAAAAAAAAAATAAATAAATGAAGGAGAAAAAAAGTGACCGAGAAGATGTCATTACAATTGTAAACTCTTTACTCAAATTTCTTTCAACCGCCCCAAAACCCCCGGGGGGGGGGGGGGATCTCCCCTTGTTTTCCACAAGATTCCATAGTTGGAGAGCAAGCATTTACACTGTTGCCCAGCATTGTGCGTGCTGCTTATGTACTCCATGCTTCATTAAGTTAGACTCTAGCTTACATAGGTCCTGTCTACTAAAAGAAGCTCACCTAGGCAGCACATAGACAACACCTATACTCGAAGATGTTTCGCAATTGAATTGGATTATTATCTGCCATATGACATTATTTTATTAGTTTCACTTTTTTCAAAAAGTCATAAAGTAAAAGTCAAACCGTAATTGTTTACTTTTTATAAAAAATAACCAATAAAATGATGCTATGTAGTAGATTATAATTCAACAAATAATCCAAATTCTAGCCAAACACTCTATGAAATCCATATTTCGTTACACTGAAAAGCATTAATCACGGTTTATCACATTGGTACCTTTAGACTCAACGACTTTTTTAGGTCAAAGACAACAGCAGCTAAATTGCATTGGGGTGCATGCACAAGATTTCTAAGGTCTGATATCAACAGCACCAGCACCAGCGTACATAAGGTCTACATGGGCTTTGTTCATGCCGGAAATGATGAAGGCTCTTGCAATTGCAAGAGGGAAACAATAGCAGAATGGTATGCCATCTACAGGTTTTGTTCAAGAAAATCTGAAACGAAAAGGAAAGCAAATAATATAAGCAAATTGCCTGGCTATGATCAACTTCCCTCAGGCTACATAACCCAAGATCACAGCATTCCTCTTTCCAAACATCTCCACAATCTCAAGCATGGTTTACTCATTCCTCAAAGAACATCACCCAATAAATATATAAATAAAAAATGTAACGCATCAGAGAACCTGGATCCATATTATCATGATATTAACTAGTTTCCATGAAACACGAAGAATATTAATTGACCATCAGTGACTTTCCAAATTTCTTTGTCTGAGATTTAAATCACTGTGATGCAAGAAAAGATATCATTGGTGAACAGCATTCTACTCATTGAAGAACAAGTATCTTATGAGTTCCACTTAACAAAGCAAGGGAATTTAGAATCTGGCAGAAAACACAGAAGTATTACAGTTCAGCACCTCAAATGTCACATGACTTCATTCTTTGAATCATAAAAGTTAATATCATATTCATCCTCCAACAGCACACAGTATCCATTCACAAAGGAGAGAATACATGAATCAAGAGGGAAGGAAAAATTACACAGCTGGATTGAACTCACACGGAGGAGTAACCAGGCTTTGTGACAAGCAAAGAACTTTGCAAAACCCAAAAATTAAAATAGTAACATATATACAGCTGTGTCTTTCTTGAATACGTAACACGGCAGTGGGAGGATTAAGGGGGAAAAAAAGGTTTTTTAAGGTATTTTCCAAGATTATTCCATTATTTTATAACTCAACATTAACAGACACATCTACATTGAAGTAGTCCTTGCAAAGACATTGTCAAGTATCAGCAACTTTCTCCATGGGTGCAACCTCTTGGCTGCCATTTGATTTTGCACGCTTTGACTCATAATCTTTCACAGCTGCCTTTATTGCATCTTCAGCCAGCATGCTGCAGTGCAGTTTCACTGGAGGAAGTGAAAGATGCTTTGCGATTTCCCTACACCACAATCATCATCACTGAGTAACCAATCAACAAACCAATCATCTTACTCAATTGGGCTTATGGGAAAACATTGAAAAGATGTATGAGCTCTCTCAAGATTGTTGCATAGTTTAAAGCATACAGGAACTCTCTCCTGCCTGCTGGAGGGCATGTCTGCTCCTCACAGAGGGGAGGGGGTGGGCCCGTATACAGGTGGAGCCCACCTATCTCTCACAGTGAGTATACCCGCCGGTGAGCAGGAGAAGATTTTTAAGACCAACCACTCATGAAAAACACACACATATATGCAAAATAGAGATGGACAAAATTCCAAATCTGAAATTTCCATATTAAGCAGACAAGAAATATTAAGGTTCCCAAGAGACATTCATAGGAATGAATGGCTTATTTGAAGGAACGTCCTGAGAAGAATCACAAGCAAAAAGATGTCAATAACCATAATCTTATTATAGTTTATTTGCCCTATCTATGGAAATCAATTTATCCACTTTAGTACAACCAAGATGCATGACTTATTATTATCATGTGCGTCGACTGTTAAACTATGTCGCATGGAATTGGAACTTTGAATAGATTGGAACTGGGTATATGAATGGCAATTAAAAGCAATAGATAATTCTTGCCAGGAAAGTTTTCCAACAAGGAGACCGTAATTGGATATATAAACAGCAATTACATGTGTTAACTGGTAAACCATGTCTCAGGGAATTGGAACCTTGAACAAATTGAAACTTGATATACAAACACTAATCAAAAGCAGTACATAATTCATGTGCGTAAAATTCTCTAACTAGGGGACCGTAAAAAGACGAGGGCGAAAAATATAAATGGCACTAGAGACTCTAACCAACTGGTTCACACAACTCTTTGTTTTGCTGTAACAATAAGTCAAGCTATAAGATCGTCTCCCAACATCTCTTTCCCAAATCTAGCCTGCAATAAGCAGAAAACAAACATGCTGATGACTCTTGATACACATTTTATCACAATTATGTTTCCAAACTTTTTATTTTTAAGAAATTGACAACATGAAGTGGATCAAGTTGTAAGACTTCCCTAGAAAGGGACTACAAAAAGAAAGCTTAACTACAAACGGCTCCAGTGTGAATAAACCTAATTTTGTGAAACAGGAATACAAGGACAAGGCAAGGCAATCCACAATCAGAATTACCATCAGACGTCAATAGAACAAAATGCAACACTCAGGTCACATGTTAGATAGAAATAATAGAGTAAAAGGAATCAACTTACGTATTCTTAATGGACAGAACTTCCTCCATCTGTTTTCCTTTCACCCATTCAGTAGCTGAAAATGAAGTTTTTACATTAGAAAAATTGCGTTGTGAACAATGAACAACAAAAAGCATCAATTGACATAACTGGTCACAAAACTGGTCATTACTCCTGAGTTTATAACAATATAAAGCACCATAGCATAGTTCTCAAAGAATGTATTCCGAGCTACTTAAACCAATTAACATGTTTAATTCCATGTAGAAATTTTCAATATACTGTCAACTTCTACCCTCTAATGAATAAGTTAATTACTCGTGGAAAGAAGCTTTGTTCATGGTCATCATAGCAAAAACCAATGCTGCAAATAACGTTCGGTCAGACAAAAGAAGACCAGCAAACTACTTCAACTTATCACTACTACCAAAAGAGAGTTCAGTAACAGCAGAATATACACGGAACCCTAAATTTTCAAATTTGACAACCTCCCACATTAATTAGCCGAAAATTGATTAAGCCACCTATAATAAGAAATTCACCTCTAACTAAATAAGAACAATTAGAAAAATCAAACCTTTCTTACCAAATTAACGAAACCACAAACCCGAATTTCCAAAAATTATAATAAGCAGACAACGAACCAACAGAAGAAGAGGCAATTGCAGAACCACAGCCAAATGTCTTGAAGCAAGCATCGACGATTTTTCCACTCTCCTCGTCGACTCTGATTTGCAGCTTCATGACGTCACCGCAAGCCGGAGCTCCCACCAGACCCGTGCCAACATTTTGGTCGTTCTTGTTGAAGGATCCGACATTCCTAGGGTTGCTATAGTGATCCACAACCCTCTCATGGTACATCCGCGGCGTACCACCACCAACGACCACAACCGCCGTAGGAGGGAATCTCAGCCCTTGGCCCAGAATCCTCCCACTTGCGTGCCTCAACATAGTGGATTATTCCAAATTTGCTGGGAATCGATATTTGAAAATGTTATTTGATATACGTTCAGGTGAAATTTTAGGGTTCCTGTCAAATTGAGGGGAAAAAATTGTGGCAAAGTGGAGATAAATCTTGACTTTCTAGATCGGAAAAATAGAGGAAAATATATAGGGGAAAAAGGGGGAAAATTAAGGTATGTTTAGTTTGTACACAAAAATGTATTATAATTCCATCACATTAAATCACAATTTTTCACTTTTCAATAAAATTTAACTAATCAAATTAAATCATATGTCACAAAAATTTAAAATATATTATAATACAATCCAATTATAAACGATACCAAAGAGACCCTTAACCTTAAAAAAATTGTGGCAAGTGTACGTACACTTCACACGCTCAACACGAGCAAGAAGGTTGTATCGTTTTGGATGGTCCTTCCCAAAACTTGCAAGAGATTTTGTAAGTTTTGTTATATAATATTTTATTACAAAATCCCCCACTCACGTATATTTTATAGTATACATAAAATACACATAGTATATATCTATATATTGTGTGTGTATCTATATACGCTATGTAAGGTGGGAGGTTTTATTACAAAACATCCAGAATATGTTTGAAAATTTTCCTTATTTTGAAATGAATAAAAGTAAATGTTAGCTGGAATTTTATTTTGACTGTACATAGGTATGTTATTATATTTGCGTGCATATATGTCACATATCTAGGCTCTAAGTGTAGAGGTGCTTGTAATTAAAATGTGTGTCACATATATACGCATGCATATTATTGTATCTGCATACATGTAAAATAAAATTGTTGTAAATGTTCAATAAAAGGAGTTGGTGAGATCTAGTCCCTTCTTCCTTGTAAATCGCCCATGCATATACATGCACAATTGTCAATAAAATGAAGAACAATAATGTTCAGAAAACATGTTTATTTTACATAAATAATTAAGAGGTATGTGTGTTAACAAAAAAAAAAAAAAAGATGTATATACAAAATATCAAAGGGTAGAGCATCTTCAATAAGAGAGTGGATTGTGGGAGTGATATAGAGGAGAGAGATAGAGAGATAATGATTATTTTTATTAAATAGAAATAGAATGAGGTGTAGGGAAAATACGGGAAAAATGAAAAAGAGAAGAAAGATGAAGATAAATTCAAGAATAATGATAAAATAATAATGGAGAAGGTGAATGTGTAGGTGTATGTGTCGACCTTGCAAGGGTCTCGATAGAAAAAAGTGAGGAAAAATAGTGTAAATGAGAGAAAAATGATTAAAAAAATGAAAATAGATAAAAGTCAAGGACTCACAATTTTGTGTGTGTCTCTCTCTCTCTTTAAATGCACTAGGTCCATTTTTTATAGGACGACTATTAAGGATGACAATAGGGTGGATCGGCCCCGCCCTTCCTCGATAATATTATATGCTGCCCGGCTACCCTGCCGGCCCGAATATTTCGGTTTAGGGCAGTTCGGGTTAGGGCTTAGGTCAATTCAGGAAAGCAAACTGCCCCATTTAATTTTTTTTGGGTAAATTCTTCTTCCTAAATCGATTGGTTTCTTCTTTCTAAATTGATTGGTTTGACATAATCTAGTTACAACATTAATAAATAGTAATTCGTTTTGCTATATAATCTATGTTGGAAGACAGAAAGAGTTGTTTTTCGTAATTTCTTCAAAGTTTGAATATGAGATTTTCAGGTTTCATTTGGAGAAATTGGATTTGGAGGTGAATTTTAAGGTCTCTACACTACTGCCTTTCTTCTAGGGCTCTGCCAAATAGCCAAAAATTATTGGGGATTTTAGGGTTTTGTAATTTCTTTTTCTTTTTTTTAATGCTACTAAACATATCGGGCCGGACCACGACCTGTGGCTGGTCAGCGGATCATACCCCGATCCATCCCACCAACCCACCGGGCGACATTTTTTCGCCCCGTTTGGATCGGGGCACCGCGGGTCTTCGATCGGGTCGGAGTAAATTGTCATAGCTAACGAGCACCCGCCTTCTCATAGGGAATGGGACCCAACATACATGTGGGGCCCACCTTACATTGTGGATATACTCATATTAAGAGCATTTACATCGGTAGTGTTAAAGTAGGTTGTTAGTAAAGTTGTTAGTTAACAGCTCAAAAAATAACCTACATTGGTGGTGTTAAAGTAGTTGTTAACTGCATTTAATTTAACAAGTTGTTAGTTTCATTGTTAAAATTAACAATAAATTTAACACTTTGTGTGATATTATTTGTTCTTTTTATTTTAATTAAATTGTGATTGACCAACTATTTGACTATCGAATTGAAAATTAAATTTAACACTCTTATTTAGAACCACTAATGTGGTACAAATTAATAGTTAAATTTAACTTGCTTTGGTGCCATTTAACAATCACTAAAAACTTTATTTTTTGTTTATATGGATAGTTAAATTTAACAACACCAATGTAAATGCTCTAAGATGCTAGAAACTTTTTACCTTTGAATTATTATTATTTCTTTTTATTTTCACACCGTCAGCACGTGCACTTCACGTGCAGCACTTTCATGCGATGCATGTAAAGAAGATATATTACATTACACTAAAGATAAAGATAATTGGCAAAAAAAGGTGCACTTCATGTTTACTTCAATTGTTATCGTTTTATAACAACAATTGTGACTAGTACATGCACTTCATGTGCTAAAGTTGTGCAGATACAATGTAATTCGATGAGAGGGTATGTTTCAACGATTACAAGAAAGAATATATAATTGTGTGTTATTCTACCTTCAATCTTTGCAAATCATTTCCTCATATTCCATTAGTCAGAATGTACGACAAAAAGCAATGTACTAGTTTAACACTAAAAGGTAAAAGCTATCATAAGATCTTTAGAAAGTATCATGAAATTTGTAAAAACTTGACATGATAACAAATTAAAAAGTACTAGTCCCAAAAATAGGGTACTTTTAGAGCCAGTTGTTCCATGTCCTATTTCACGCTTGCTCAATTCAGTTAACACTACAAAATCTTTTGAGCAGAAAATTCTTTTTGACTCTCATAGTTCAAGTAGTTTAGTGAGATTTGAAGATAATCGGTGAGAGAAACATGTGTCGTATTTCCTGTATGATATGATAGTAGATAGGTATTTTAGGAGCAAAGATATATCTTGAATGGTAGATTCTGATGACGAATATGTAAATGTTTCAACCCCTCTGAGTTAGGAAATCCCGACTATTAATGATGGACCAAATCGGGATCATAATGGTGCAATTGCCTTTGAATTCGTCTACATCTAATGGGAATAGAGAACGTTCATGTCATTGTTAAAATTGAAGATGCATTCAAATGCGAACAACTTAATGGAGAGCTTTTTGAAGCGTTTCTCAAAAATTAGTCAAGAGATTGTCCATTACTACTTTAATGCTTTTATTCCACGACACATGAGTCAGGAGAGAAGGTTGTCCGTGAAAAAATTTGACAGTGTCAACGAGGAGGAGGATTTTAATGACACAAGTTCACCAAAAAGAAGTAAAGGAAGTAATGTAATCATCAGTAAGTCTAGTGATGTAAAGAATAGATAAAATGGTTAAATGGTGAATTCTTTGGTTGATAGCCACTTCTTACCTTCTTTCCTTGTTCATGTCTTCTTTAATTAATGTTTCAATTTACTTGACTAAATGCGAGAGTACAAAATTTAAAATTACTCACTTTTTCTTGCTTCCACATTATACTGGTCTCATCTTTAACCAAGTATAATAGATGCATTTCACATCATGTTTGACTAAAAGTTTAGATTGACAAGTCAAATTGGTTGTGCACTCTATGTGCATAATTTGCTAGACTCGTGCTTTCTTTACTAAATAAAACAAGATTCTAATTTTCCAAACAATACAAAAAAGTTAGGTTTTCCCCTTCAATGTTGAAAAGGCTTGAAGTATCATAGAAAATTTGCTTGTACAGTCTCTATTGTGCCAAACTTTTAAACTTCCCAAATCATAACATTCATCCACTCAATCCCTGAAACATCAAGTCTTCCCTCAGACAAGATTCAAGCAAATCCAAAATCCTCGTGAGTTGTGGGATCATACTAAACACATGTACCACCTTAATTTTCCTAAACAATAATATGTTTAATTATATACATATAATGGAAATTACTTTAGGAGCTTAGATAGCGGGAGATATTAAAATGAAATTCAATGTTAGTGCTCAAAAGAATGATAATAGTTGCACTTTTATATTGATCATACTTCCGATAAGCACGTGCATTTCATGTGCTCAATTTGGGTGCAATGTGTGCTATTTATTTGTAATTTTTTTGAAAGTCTTACTAATTACTATACTAAAGAATGTTAGCTGAAAAGAATGTCATAAGCCAATTTGATTGAGAATATTACCTTTTCTTTTTTTTTTTTTTTGGGTATTAAATATATCATTCGGACAAGATAGACAGAAAAGTGAGTTTAGTACAATCGACTATTTCATCCTCAATACATTGATAAATTAAGTCTAAGATCATAAAAATATTGCTGGTAGGATTCACTAATTTGCAAATATATGACTAATTAGTTTCTTAACAACTCACTAAATTCGTGCGACAAAATCCTCAAGAATGCATATGATGAATGTGGGACAGAGATTTTCTGAGCAAAAAACTCGATTTCCTTCATCCTTCCATCCACTAATGCTTGGTTGCCTTTATTTTCATCCTTCTCAACGCCAATAGCTTCTTCACTCCCCTTGGATTTAAACATTGCAAATGACAATTCCTGATCAATCTCTATTAATATATATCAACTATATTCTTTTCAGCTCATTCAGATTCTTTCCCTATGACATCAGCCTTTACGTGATCAGAAATGGTAACCCTAACTCGATTTCTAAACAACTAACTTGATTTTCATCCTTCTCAGTGCCAACAGTTTCATCACTCCCTTTAGATTAGAACATTGCAAATGATAATTTCTGTTCAAACTCTGTTAGTATATCAACTATACGCTTTCCAGCTCATTATTCAGATTCTTTCCCTATGACGCCAGCCTTTACAAGATCAAATCCTGAAATTAAGTCCATGAACTTGTCTATAGGATTTAACCCGAGGTAAATGAGAACCTCCCAACACTATATTGAAATGTCTGGCTTTTCTTTGAGAGATTTTCTTCCTTGAATTTTGAAACAACTGCACCGAGTAGGTGCGGATTGCATCAAATTAATGCCAACATGCATTCTACATCAATGCGGGATGTTCTACATTAGAGTACTATGAGAATTTGGATTCATATAAATCTTGGAATCAGGTCATTTACACGTACATTATAGACTGGACCAGTCACTTGTGAAATTGAAAGTTTCTGATAAGGAATGAGATCTCTTTAATTGCACATATTGTAAATAATTGCTTCGAGAATAATACAAAATTTAACGTATAATCCAATGTTGAACTTCATAGAAACAAATAATTAATAGTGTTAGATTGATAGTTGAGCTAGCAAGTGTACTCCATGTGCTCAATGCATGCAAGAAGTGATCACTCTTTGGTCCATTTTGGGATCATCAGATTGTAATCGCCTGGACTATGTTTTCACAATCCTCAAAAATGTTGTGTTCAATTTGATACATAACACGAGAATAATTTTGGGAACGCAAATAAGTGGATGTATATTAAAATGGAATCCAATGTTGATTCTCAAAAGGATGATATTATTTAGTTGCATTTCTATATTGATAATCATGAAAAGCACGTGCAATTCACGTGCTCAACTTGCGCGCCGCAAAACATACCCTTTCTCTTTTTCCTTTTCGCGCATGCGGGCTCGTGTGCTTCACGTGCTCTACATGCTCGTAGTTCAATCATTTTAGTACATTTGAAGATACTTGGAAAGAGAAACAGCTAGGTGACATTTTCCTTTGATGACATGACAGTAAGTAGGAATTTTTAGAGCAAAGATATATCTCAAGTAGTAGGTTTTGATGAATGTTAAAATGTGTCAAGCCTTTTACGAAAAAAGAGCAAAAAGCTACTTTATATAATAATTCCTACTATAAGAATACCAGCTCCAGCTGTTAGCATTTAGATATTAGAGTACACAATAGTTAAAACTATAACATCTTAAACATCGCTCTAAAATATTAGTAACCGCACTTGAACCAGAATTGAGGATTCAACTTTAATCAACTTCCTCCATCTTGCTACACTCTACATCAGCATCAGCATCAGCATCATCCAATGGTGGCATGTTAATTGAAACATTAATTGAATAAGATAAGTACAAAGAAAGAAGGTACGAAGTAGCTCTCAACCAATGAATTCACCATTTTGTCGATTTTACATCTTTAAACTT
Organism: Nyctanthes arbor-tristis; assembly: GCA_963692815.1. Classification (NCBI taxonomy): domain Eukaryota; kingdom Viridiplantae; phylum Streptophyta; class Magnoliopsida; order Lamiales; family Oleaceae; genus Nyctanthes; species Nyctanthes arbor-tristis. The sequence continues at coordinate 19,049 of CAVNYN010221103.1, forward strand.
GCCAAGCACTACACGTGACAAGCGCGTGCACTACACGTGCTGAACTTGTGTGCAACACGTGCTAGTGATTTGTAACTTCTTTACAGACTTAATTAAAACAGTATTGTACTAAAGAATGTTAGCTAAAAAGAAGAAAAGGATTTTTGTGTTGAAGAAAAGGGTTTATTGTTGTTTTAGCATTTCTTTGCCTTTTGAGGTTTAATCTTGTTTAAGCTTCTTCAAGTTTAATCTTTAGATGTAATGGGTCATCTAAATTCACATTTTGGTGTTTCTGGTTCAAGCATTTTTTTTTTTAAATTTGTTGGCATGGGAGGGGTCTCGGAAATATTATACTGAGGTAAAATCTTATGTTTTCTCACATTATGTGGTTAAATGGTTGTTTTGAGGTCTGTGCTTGTTTAGTAAAAATTTGCATCAATTTATTATTGTATGAATTGGGATTGCTCATAAAATTTAAAATTTGCAAATTTATTGGTTAGATTTTAGTAGAATGGTGTTATGTAGCCATTTATTTCTACATCATTAGCACAGCTTTTTGAATTCTTACATAAAACCCTTTTTCATTTCTTCATATGAGAATCCTTTGCATGTGAATCAATTGCTCATAATGATATTATTTAGTATGTAGAAATAAGACCTTGTTTTTCCATGATATATTCATTGATTGCCTTGAGTAATGATATATATTAAGAGCTTGTCTCTCTAGAGATTTATGTAAAGAAGACGGGTGAATGTGTGGTGCGAATGCAAAGAACGATTATTGGGAAGTTTGAAAATTTGTTTTTGTTGTGGAAAATATGTGGTCGATATTTTGATTTGATAAAGATTATTGGGAATTTTCCAGACCATGAAAACCAGTCAGTGCCTGAAAATGCATCCAACCTCCAGCTTGACTGAGGATTTTCCTAACCCTGCTGTTGTGTTGTTCCATTAGTTGGCAAGGGATGGGTTTATGACACAGGTATAATTATAAAATATGATGAATCTCGGACCTGCTGAATCAAATTAGTTCTTGTTTGTTGAAAGTTATTTAAACTTGTAGGTCACAAAGCTCCAACCACACAGGCTCCTTGACATAAGCATCATGGGAAGAGCCGAGTGTATGAGGCTTAGAGATACGCAACTGCATGGGAATACTGGATTCTTGTATGTACTGGACATATAGATTTCTTTCTGGACATATATAAATTTCTTTCTTGTTATAGTAAAAATGTGAATTGATGTGAATTTGATGACTGGTATATACCTGTTAATATTTGGCTAAATGATGATGTGCATTCCTCCTTAACACTGGCTGCATCAGAATCTTGACAAGCTTTCAAAAACTCTCCATTATCACTAGCATTGGATTAGCTCTACACTTTCCTGCTTTTGCTTAGTTCCTTTAGATACTCTTCCTCATATACAACTTCACCAACCATTTCACCCTTATCCATGTCAAAAGAGGTTCTGGTCTCTATTGAAATGATTGCTGCAGTTACATGGAATAATATGTTTGCTAAGGATCAAAGGAAAAAGAAGAGAAAGAGAAACAAACCGCAGAGAGAAGAATAGAGTAGCTCTGTTCCAGTGTCAGCTTTTTGATCATCATAAAATTCATCGTCTGCACTGGTAGTTCTAGGGATGGTACCGCTAAAGCTGTGCTCAGAATATTGGGCAGTCCAGGGTGCAACTAATAACTATAAGCTCGGAAAACTATCTCATGTGCACCCTCTCCCTGCACCACTTATCAATCTACTTAAATTTTAGGCTTTCCTTCCTTTTTAAGTTTAAAGTGTGAATCTGCTTAACTTTTAGGCTTTCCTTCTTTTTAAGTTTAAAGTGTGAATCTGCTTAACTTTTAGGCTTTCCTTCTTTTTAAGTTTAAGGTGTGTTGAATCTTCTCTTTGCTATGTTGTATTTTGAAGAATCTTGTCCGCTGACGTTTTAAGTGTTCTTTCTAATATGTCGAATCATCTCTTTGCTATATCAGGGAGAAACATCTCTTAAAAGATAGTGATATCGCGCCTTGGAGTTCATTTGGTTTTTTGATATATTACCCCACAATTTTCCTACACTTTTCTCTCTCTTACTCCATGTTTTCATCATTTTTACATCACTTATTTTAATCATTTCGAAATATCTTTGTTATCCAGACATCTTTTACTACTATTTTATCATTATTATTTGTGAATTTGTTTTATCTCTCTCATTTTGAAAAAATCGAGAACCCTCATCTTGTTCGCCTTCAGTTTCACACTCCATCAGATTTCCCAGTTCAATAAGCCTGCTGGCCATATGAATATTTTCAGACTTGAAGGAAATTGCCAGCAAATGGAAAACCTCAAAACAAGTTGGTTTGCTTAGAATAATGGATCATTTATTTACAAAAAAAAAAAAAGGAAATTCCGCTCAATCTATTGTTACTGCATCTGTACAAGTGCAGGGTTCCTTTTGCAATTAATTATTAGCATTAAAAAAAAAAACTGAAAATTATATTTCAAAAAGAAAAAAAATAATAAAAATAATGTACTATTGTAGACTGAAGAGTGATCAAGTCGAATAGTGGCAACAGAGGTTGTAACTGGATATCAGAGCGCACTGATGGTGAAGGCGATAAAAGCCAGCTGGGACAACGAGATAGATGCACTGGCCACCATCGATTCAATCTTTTGTGTGTGTCGTGTTTTTAATTTTTTGAAAGGACCATTAACTTCATGTTAATATTCAACACATTGCTTAAATGCATTTCAAATTGTAAATTTTAAGAGATCGGATTTAATACATTTTCAAACGTTCTTATCCCACAGGCCACAGAAATTGTAATTATATGCACAATACCACAAATACAAGTTTACATGTTTATAACTATTTGATCAATACATAATTATAGAAAAATTAGTAACGTGGTTTTATTGTAGTAATTGGTAAATTTTTTTCAAAATATATGACTAAGAATTTTAAATAAATCCTATGCAATTTCACCCATTTGATCAATCCAAGAAGCAGAGGTCCAGATGAAATTTTTTCACTGCATTAAATGCCTTTAACTTCATTAGTAAATATTTAGGTAACTGAAATTTTAGTCTCCAGACAAAGAATTGTCCAACATTTTTGTATCTCATTCTTTCCCCTGCTTCCTGTCCTCCCATGGAGTCCTCTGGTGTCAAGTGTCGAAATGATCCCTTTCCCTTGTTCAACAGTAACTCGAAATTCAAAATGGAGGACCATTTTCCCATGCAAATGAATTTTTCATCAAAGGCTGGTTTTACTCAAGAATCCCAGTACTGTGATCAGTTTCCCTTAGCAGGATCCTCATTTAATCCTAACACTGGGATTCAAGCCAACGGTTTTGATCACTTCTGTCATATTTCGTCTTCCACAGATTTCAATTCTTACGAGTTCAAGCTGTTTGAAGAGAATAGTACCAATGCAGTGGGAATCATGCACAATTTCCGGGGTGGTGGATTCTTGAATATTGAGGAGGGAAAATGTTCATTAACAGGAATTGAAACCTCGGATCACAATGTTTTATCCTTAACCTGTCATGATTCTGATCTGCTAAACTTTTTGGCTCCAGATGAGGGCTCATGTGTAACTGGTAATAAAAAATGTGGATTAAGAAAAAGGAAAATAGTTAGCAATGGGAGTAAAAACAGTATCTTTGATGGTGATGAAACTGAATCTGTTAAAAGCTCTGGTCGAGGCTTCAAGAAGCCCAAATCAGCAAAGGGACAATGGACTGCTGAAGAAGACAGGTAGAAGATTTCGATTTTATTTTGGTTCTTTCTTTACAGAAGTTTGTGTTAGCTAAAAATTTGCATAATTTGCAGACTCTTGATCCATCTGGTGGAGAAGTTTGGGGTGCGAAAATGGTCACATATTGCGCAAATGCTTAAGGGAAGGATAGGAAAGCAGTGCAGAGAGAGATGGCATAATCATCTGAGGCCAGATATCAAAGTTGTATTTCATCCTAAAACCCCATTTCGCGTTCATTCTTTTCGAATTTCCGTGTTTTTTCTCCCCTTATTTGAGATTTTATTTGGTGAATTTGTTGATTTTTGTCAATTTTTTTGGTTGTGCAGAAAGATGTATGGACTGAAGAAGAGGACAGGATACTGATTGAGGCACATGCAGAAGTGGGAAATAAATGGGCAGAAATTGCAAAAAGATTGCCAGGAAGAACAGAGAATTCAATCAAGAACCATTGGAATGCAACAAAAAGAAGGCAATTCTCGAGGCGAAAATGCAGGACCAAATGGCCAAGGCCGAGCTCTCTACTCCAGAACTACATAAAAAGCTTGAACAGTCCTGATAAACGAATTGCTTCACCACCACCACTATCACCGCCACCACCTACTGCTACTACTGCTACAATTGCTGGAATCACAAATAAAGTTGATAATGATCCCATCAAGCCATTGGAACAGCCGGATTTTATGGATTTTCACGTGCCGGATTATGACTTTGATGAGATTCCAGATTTTGCATTGGAGGATAAGTTATTTGAGGGAAGTAGCATTGACGGTTTCACGCAGGATATCTCAGGTGGTTCTCAGGAAATCGACGACGAAAAATGCTTCGATATAGGGTTGCCATTTGATATGCCTCCATTGATGAAATATGAAGGGAAGAAAGATCTTGATCTGATGGAAATGATCTCCCAAGTCAACAATGTCTAAGATCTAAATATTTGGAAGCAAATCTACTACTAAATAATACATTAATCTTTATTGGGTATCTGCAACTAAATATTTTTTTATGTGTGTTTGGTATATTGGTCAGAGATCGGAAGAGCACACGTGCAGTTTGCATCAAACTTTCTATATATTGAATACGTATTAATTAGTAAAATATTATATTACTATATATATATATGTATATATATTTCTACCATTTATGGAATGCATTGAAGCAATTTGTTAATTAATTAATAAATAAATAACATCAAGTCAATGGATTTTTTTTTAATTTTAAACATTGTTTGATTGCTATTATGAGTGTCAAATTATAATGAGAAATTATAATGAGTTAAAGTGAGTAGTGGGAGTTTTTTGCGCCTGTTTGAAACGCTTTAAGTGACAAAATTGGACCTGACTTATAATTTCATTGGGGCAACTACAATTCAGATTGACCCACCGGTATGTCAGCGGACTAGGGAAAATAAAACACAAATGTCCCAAAACACCCCTCGATTGATACGCATTTGACTCGGTCCTTCCTTTTTGTTGGATCCCTCGAATGATGGCACAACTGTAAATATCTTGGCGCACACAATTTCTTGGGCAATT
>CAVNYN010221105.1:0-14099 GCA_963692815.1 Nyctanthes arbor-tristis
ATGGAGTCTCGAGTTATTGTTCTGCATGCATATCCTGCAGCAGGATTTATGGTTTTTTCAGTAGCACATTATCTCGGAATGATGGATAATGGCTATGTCTGGATAGCTACAGATTGGCTATCATCTGTGCTGGATTCCTCTTCTCCGCTTGTTTCAGGGACCATGACAGATATTATGCAAGGAGTTCTTGTTTTGCGTCAACACACTGCTGATTCAGGAAAAAAGAGAGCATTTTCAGCCAGGTGGAACGAATTGACTGGTGGTTCTTTAGGGCTAAATTCCTATGCACTTTATGCCTATGATACTGTTTGGTTGGTTGCTCATGCTATTGATTCATTCTTTAATCAGGGAGGGGTGATTTCGTTTTCTAACGATTCCAGATTGGAATCTTTAGGGAGGAGTGATCTTCACCTTGAAGCCATGGTTGTTTTTAATGGAGGTCCACTCCTTGTGAAAAACATATTGCAGACTGACTTTGTCGGTCTGACTGGGCGTGTTAAGTTTGGTCCCGACAACAATCTCATTTTCCCGGCATACGACATTATAAATGTAATTGGATCTGGTGTCCGCCCAGTTGGTTATTGGTCTAATTATTCTGGGCTGTCAACTGTGCCTCCGGAGACTCTGTATTCAAGGCCACCTAATCGTTCAAGTGCAAATCAACGTCTTCATGATGTTATTTGGCCTGGCCAGACAGCAAATAAACCTCGTGGGTGGGTTTTCCCAAATAATGGAAAGCAATTGAGAATTGGCGTGCCTGTCCGAGTTAGTTTTCGAGAATTTGTGTCTCGAGTGCCGGGTACTAACACTTTCAAAGGATTCTGCATAGATGTATTCACAGCTGCTGTGAACTTACTGCCGTATGCTGTTCCATATCAGTTCATTCCCTATGGAAATGGCCATGAAAATCCTAGCTACACTGAGACCGTGAATAAAATCACAGCAGGGGTAAGTATGAGTTCAGTAAACGAGGATGATCGTGCTTAATTTGTGGTTACAGATACAGTTTGTTTGCAATGCTTATCGCTACATTTACTTGTGGCAGGAGCTTGACGGTGTTGTTGGTGACATTGCCATCGTAACAAATCGAACCAAAATTGTGGATTTCACCCTGCCATTTGCTGCATCTGGACTTGTTGTAGTGGTCCCATTTAAGAAGTTGAGCACAGGAGCTTGGGCTTTCCTAAGGCCGTTTTCTGCTTCATTGTGGGGTGTTAGTGCACTTTTCTTTCTTCTTATTGGACTTGTGGTTTGGATTTTGGAGCATCGGATGAATGACGAGTTCCGTGGACCACCAAAGCAGCAACTAATTACCATTCTATGGTAAGTTTCAAAGTTGGTAAATGAACATAAACTTATTTAGCAGGTTATGTAAATTTGTGGCACAACCTCCAGGTATACTTGCTTAATGGGAAGAGTACTGAACTGCTGATTGTGAACCTAGTTTGTAAGTTACAGAGGAACGCGACTAGCATGCCATTGATTGTCTAAAGGACACATAGGTTCAACCTTATGTCATATTATCTAATGATGATAAACCTGTAGAACCATAGAAACTGATATTTTATTAATATTGATAAGGGTATGATGAAAGGATGTTATACAGTTTATGGTGTATATCTGATGTAATCCGCTTCTAAGTCAGACTTGATATTACTTAGCTCCCCTGTTTTCCTTGTAACAACAAAAAAGGTATCTTTTAGTAATGTTAGCAATTGCCTCTCTGCAGTACTATACTCTATGCCATAATTTTAAGAGTACCAGACATTATCACACTGGTCTGGCACAATTCTGCAAACTTACATCTGCATAACTTGTCATGTAGACATTATGACTTTGTACAAACATGCACTTTCATCTAGTGCAGATGTTTAAAATATTCATGGCTATTAGAGTTTGAGTGAGCAATGCATACACTGTTGGTTGAAAAGAGTTTCGTAGAAGTACTAAAAATATCGATTATATCTATTCTTGTAATTGTTTCTCTCTCTTCCCTATCTAAAAGAACAACTATGAGAAAATGATTTCTGACATTATTATCCCTGCGTGTCTGCAGGTTCAGTCTCTCAACTCTATTTTTTGCACACAGTGAGTGAAAACTAAGTCCTTAGAAATTTGTTATTTTTATTTTATTTTTTGTGGCTCGTGTTGTGATGGGTCACATTGATAGTTTTGATTTTTATTTCTCTTCGCTTGCAGAAGAGAGCACTGTGAGTACCCTTGGCCGTTTTGTGCTGCTTCTATGGCTTTTTGTGGTACTGATCATTAACTCAAGTTACACGGCGAGTTTGACCTCTATCCTTACGGTCCAACAGCTTTATTCTCCTATCAGTGGAATTGAAAGCTTGAAGAAGGGTGATGGACTCATCGGATATCAAGTGGGATCTTTTGCAGAACATTATCTGACCGAAGAAATTGGTATATCAAAATCCAGGCTTAGAGCCCTTGGAACACCAGAAGAGTATGCTACTGCACTTCAACGTGATCCCAAAAAGGGGGGTGTTGTTGCTGTGGTTGATGAACGCCCATATGTAGAGCTCTTCTTGTCAAGTCAGTGCAAATTTAGGATTGTTGGCCAAACCTTCACCAAAAGTGGCTGGGGATTTGTGAGTAACATCTATTACCATGCATCCATTATTTTTGTGGAACTACATCTTTAAGGGGAAAAAAAATGATATGTTTAACTGGTCCACCTTATGATGAAAGACGGTTCTTTTGAACCTTTGCTTGGTCTTCCTTATAATTAGATTTGTGACTCAGATCATGACAGTTCTGGTTAGGAGAGAACTGTGGTTTCTAAGAACCAGGCATGACAAGTAATTTAATTTCTTAAAGTGGAACAACACAGGCTTGCTAAATAACTTGCAAATAATACTGTCTCCTAGTTTTAGCTTTAAAATCATGATATAATTGGTTTTTTTAGAGTTATTTATCGATTAGTTGTATGCATCAACATCTTACATGAACTAATTGAACGGAATTATCATGATTGCATTTTTCTTTCTTGAGGTGGGGACATAGGTTGAGGTAAACATGTCTTGACAACCATGCTATAGGGTATACACAGTTTGATTCACATCAAATAACACTAGGCGTATAAGAAAATCCTGGAGCATTCCCCGTATCGTTTTAGGAATTGAGTTGAAAACACCTACTCACCAATTTTGACGAAGGCTCAATCTCGTCCCCAGCATAAGTGAGCTTGAGGCATAAGTCTTGAGACAAACCAATAAAATAATTTAAATAATATTAATCAAGATGCTCGTCATAAACCATTGACAGTTGTAAAATTCATGGAATAACAAAATTAAAAATCCTAACTTATAAATGAACAGTAAATAGTTAAATGAAATAGCAAATAATTCCTCAAAGGGTAATAAGACTACCAAAATGTAATTTACTGCTGAAAGTAGAAATGACCCAGAAGTTTCTGAGATCATCACTATTCATTGGATGATCTCTTAGGAAATCAACAAGGTACATAATTCTCCTCATTTTCATTTTTATCCTTTCTTTTCGTTCTTCTGTGTCATCCTCCACCTGCATGGTTTCTTTTCGTTCTCCTTTCCCTTTGACTTGAATGCAGGAAAAACAAAACATTAAACATTATAGGTTCTGATACAATAGAAGACGAAGCTAGGTCATTATTAAGATGGCCATAAAGGCAATATAAATGAGAGAACACATTTGTCACCCCTAAACGTTATATTTTTTAGGCTATAATTTAGGTGTAAGCCTCATTTCTAGCACTTTGGGGTGTAAGCTTTGAGGCATTTAATAAAGAATCATGTATGAGGGGTTTGTCAAGACACGATCTCAATTTGGATAAATTGGTGATGGAAGGACTTGAACTCGGGTCTAATGCCATATCATCTAAAAGCTTAGGTTGTTGGAGAAGCTGCTTAATCATTCATTTAAATACTGTACTGAACGTGTATATGTACTCTCAATCTTTGATACATTAAGAAATTGTATTTCAGAAATACCACTGTGGTATTTGCTAATTGATTTCTCCTGCCTTGTTAGATTTGCCACACATCAGTATTTCCATTAATTTGGACAAAGTGCCTAAAATAAAACATAAGGAAAATTCGATGACTATTTCGTAAGAATTTCAATGGACAAAGTGAAACAACAAAATAAGTTGGGTTTGCAAACAACCTTCAGCATGCACTGGCCACAAAAGTTACTGTTTTGCATTTTTTAGAATTTGTCTTGAGTAAGAGCAAGTTTAATGTGGGGGAAAAAACCCAAATTTTGGGTCTTTTCCCCCACCAAAATCAATTAATGTATGGGGAAAGGGGGTGGGAAAAGTCATTTTTGGGGGGGAATGTGCCCCTCTTTTACCTTATTCCTCCACTATCTTCCTTAAAAAAATATATATGATAAATTTAGAAAAAATAATATTTTGTTAAAAATTGAATATCAATTGTATGATAAAAAAAATGTAATGACAAAATAATTTGTAAAAAAATTTTAAAAAATAAACAAAATCTTTTAATATGTTTTCCCCACAATTTTTCCCCCTACACATTATTTGGAAATAGGTCTTTTCCCCCTGATTTTTTTCCTTTAATATGTTTTCTCCACAGTTTTTTCCCCTACACATTATTTGGAAATAGGTTTTTTCCCCTTAGCTGATTTTGTTTATTTTTTAAAATTTTTTTACAAATTATTTTGTCATTACGTTTTTTTTATCATACAATTGATATTCAATTTTTAACAAAATATTATTTTTTCTAAATTTATCATATATATATTTTTAAGGAAGATAGTGGGGGGAATATGGTAAAATTTGGCCCCCTCTTTTACATTCCCCCCCTTCCCCCATACATTAATTGATTTTGGTTTGGGGGGGGACTCAAAATTTGGGTTTTCCCCCCACATTAAACATGCTCTAAGTAGTAGCATAAATCAAAGATCCGGCTCCTAAATCTCTCTTTTTGCTAATGATTGTGTCTTTATGCAGGCATTTCCCCGGGACTCTCCCTTGGCTGTCGACTTATCCACTGCAATCTTAACACTATCTGAAAATGGAGATCTCCAGCGAATCCATGACAAATGGCTGACAAAAAGCGCTTGTAGTTTAGATAACACAGAACTTGAGTCAGACCGCCTTGAGCTGAAGAGCTTCTGGGGTCTCTATCTTCTGTGTGGATTAGCTTGCTTCATTGCTCTTCTGATACACTTCTTCCAGATTGTTCACAAGTATAGGCAATCATGTGCCGAATCTGTTCCAGATGGAACGGTGACCTCACATTCTAGACGGCTTCGGGCATTGCTATCACTAATGGATGAGAAGGCGGATCACTCAAGACATGATGTGAAAAGAAGGAAGCTTGAGAGATCCGTATCTGATAACAGTAATGACAATGACATGGGGCGAGATTCCAAGAGGAGACATTCGCAAGATTCTTCAGAGCATGGCATTAGCTTGGGCCACTGAACCGAGACCATCATATAGTTGTCATTGTGGTAAGTGTATAGAACTCCTTTCTTTTTCCTACCCAGCGAAATTATTGTATATGAACTCAAAAGGATCACTAATTTTGCTGAGCAAATTGTAACCATACATAGAAATATAATTTGTTTTTTTGGATGAGCTATATTTATGCACTGATGCCAAAATTGGTTGTTAGGCTCTTAACTGTTAGGTGAAAAAGGTGTTATCTAAGTAACGATGTTAGATTTGGAGGAAATATAGGACTTTGAGAAACAAAATCTTCAAATCCTTTGTCGTGCACTTGCTTATCTTGGTAATGAATAACGCATATGTTCAAAACTTATCTTCGACCCCATATTTTTCGATAATCTTTCTCCGGTTGTGCTATTCACTATTCAGAAAATCACTTCTTAAGAGAGTACTTCTCAACTAAGCTTAAGATATTCTTTTTCCTTGCTACCAACGGGCAATCTTGGACTTTCCTTCTTTATTTCTATCTCTAGCTTTCAAAATATCTATTGTTGAATCATGTGTATAAGGTTACAGTTTGCAAACATTCTTATTCCTTCTAGTCTCCTCGTCATTCTTATGTTAACGATTCAGTCAGCTCATTCGCCATTTCTGTGGTTTAAAACCGCAAACCATCAAACTGAACAGAAAGTAAAGGAGTTCAAAAATAGCTCACGTCTACTTCAGGCTAACTTAGGGCAACGAATAAATTATGAGTATGAAGCAATTTTTATGTGGAGAAATTTTGATCTCCTGATTGATCATAGATTAACTAATCGCCATTGTTAGATAAATTGAAGTCTTAGTTTAAAAATTGAGTCAATATATTTAATGACTAAAAGTATGTCACGTCGTGATCTGTGTCATTTAAATCTAATGGCTACCAATTGATTCTAGAGTCTTTGTTCAAATCCTTTCAGACTTGCATTTTCTCCTCCTAGATACACTTTGGGGCTTTATATATATTTTCCACTCAAGGGACAGCTTTAGACACGCACTCTCTCCTCTCTCTTCTCTTTTCCCTCTTCTATTCCTCTATTCTCCAAAAATGGCAGCACCGCTGCAATTCCTTTCCAACCAACATAAACACGTATCAAAATTTGAATGAGCCAGTGCCTTATTCTCGATCACTGATTAATATGACACATTCTCCTCTCCTAATTTTATTCACACGGACACAAACTTATATGTGGGTCTATGAGTCTATATACAAATAACTAAATGGAAGGCGCCATATACACCGTGTATCTCCAGAAAGGAGACACCCAATGTCTCCAGTCCAAAATTGGAGTTTCCAGTGTTATCGAGTTCATTTTTATTTGAGTCACACTAAATTTATTGAGTTGATGCTAAAATAAGAAATAGTGTTTAGTAGATCATCTCCCAATCTTGAATCTACTAATAATTTGTGGGCTCTCGTCTGCACAACTCTTTTTGACTTTCTCCCTCGTTTGATGCCTATTTGTCAAAAGCTGAAACAGCGATTTCTGGCGTCATTAAAGAAAACAAACTTTCTGAACAAACAAAGGAGTAAATGAAAAAAGTCCTTAAATTTGAAATAGATACTGTTAAATGGCTTTTAACTCATCTCCGTCTCTCCTCCCTTAAAAAGTTAAGAGGCTTATAATTTCTTACTGTAAAAGCGAAAAAAAAAAGAAAGAAAAATCCGATTCTAATAAGTGGAAATAGAAAGTTACGTGATAGATAATATAATTTGATAAATAAATAGTGTGATAACAGTACATTTACTGTGATTTCATTTCATCTTTCTTCTTGTTCTCTACTTCTCTGTCACTGGTGTGCATATAGGCATTTTCCATAACCTGCTCAGAGAGCAAAAGGAAAAACAAATCAGAAAAATATGGTAGTCGGCCGTATTGAAGATATAATTCAACTCTAACAAATCAGGTTAGACGGTTTAATAATATAGAGCGGATGAAAGATCTAGGATTCAAGTTTCGTCATCACTTATTTTGTGAAAATATTTCTGGGTACTTACTTGGATCACTGAAGGTAACTAGGCCGGTCCCCTTGAAATCACAATTCCAGTAGTTTCTTCCGTGCATCTGATAGTATGCATTCATGGCATGTGATGCGTGTGCATGAATATTATTAGGTGCAAAACAATCCCCATTTTCTTCAATTTCTCTGCAATCAACTCCACCAGGTCCACAGCAAAAATCAATCACAGACTGAACAAGCTTATCCTCTGCATGGGGTTTAGCCACACACCATACAGAAGGACCCCTTGCCGGACCGGATCTTTTCTCGCCGAACCCGAGTGTATCGTCGGCGTTTTTGGAACAAAATTGGCAGCTCAAATCTACATCATAAACTTTACTCCCATCCCCTTTGAAAATCCCAAAATTTTTCTCAGTGGTGCCTCCTGGTTTCTTGTTTTCATTGAACAGAGCAAACACAAAGATCTCTATACTCTCTTTAGGCTTCATGGGGGTGCCTTTATTCGACTGTGCTCGTTCAATCAATCTGCTGTTGTAGGTTCTTGCATTTTCTGGTGTTGCTGCGGTATCCCCTGCATCACCTTTTGATGGCCACCCAGATTCTGAAACTGTGATCTTGATTGATCGGTTTCCAAACCCTAACGAATCGATGGCAGATCGAACTGCATCGATTTGTGCATCTAACATGTTTGTGTACATGTATCCCTTCGGATCCCGGACAGCAGTCGCATTGCCTAATAAGGCATATTCTAGATTGACTGTGGTTGGATTGTCCCTGTATGCAAAATATGGATATGCATTAACCATGAATGGTGCTCCGGTATCTGCTAAGAAACCGACAATGGCGGTCATTGTCGGGAGGAGCATCGTGGCGAATGTGGAAGCCGAAGGAGGAAACGAGGAGGCAAGAACAGCCATGCTATGTGGAGTTGTGACCTTAATTTTCCTGTCTAGTCCACGACTAAGCAGAGCTGAATGCAGATTCTGCATAGCTTGAACCAATGCATTATGATCCAACTTATCGTCATCCGTGGTTAAGTACTCATTGCCTACGGCGATGGCGACGATGGAAGTGGCCGGAATGAAGGGCAAAACCCGAGTTGCGAACCATTATCGGCCGCAACAGGGCTGGTGCTTATATTTCCAACATGGGAGTTTTCTACTGCTACAGTGAGGTCTATGCCGGTATTAGAAAATGCTCCAAGGATTTCAGGGTTGTTGTCATATATCTTGACCTTATCAATAAGGGTGGATTGGAGTAGCTGAGCCACCCTCTTCGGCGAAGGGAGGTTGTTTCCGATAGTGCCGTAGTTTATTCCAATGCCGGAAACTTCTTGGAATAAGCTAAAGAAGAGGAGCGGAAGGAAGAAGTTAACGATACTGGTAAGAGCCATTGAGGTTGTGTAATAGTTAAAATCACTTGGCTTTTGCAAATATATTTGTGATTTTTTGTCACTCTCCAAAAACGAGGTAAATGGAAATTTGAAAAACAGTGCTTGCCCTCTTGCTATGCTTTTGAGCTGGATTGCAATTGCTGGACAAAATATCATGATTTCTTTGACAATTTGATGGAGGCCATAAAGGGCGGGTCGAAATTACAAGCCCTGCGTCGTAGACGACAAATATTTAAGAAATAATAATTAAGTACGTTGGATTCGTCATCTTACATGGTGCGTCTGTGACCTCATCGGGAAGTTCAATGAGGTAAGCCCACCTCATCGTATATACCCTTTTTTTGTGTTGATCGTTCACACCCCATCTACCCATGTTCGACACTGAATGTGATCTCAGAGGCTTTTACACTGATTTTAAGCAGAAGAGTGAAACGGCAAAAAAAAAAAAAAAAAGAGAGAGAAAAAATAATTTGCTGATGTATGGCATAACGTTATTATTTTACAGAGAGCACATTAATGTGAAGGATCTTTCTGAGACCAAAAAAATGACTTCAAATTTTGCAGCTAAACGTTATTATTACATTTCTATATCCTTTTCAGCTCCACAGAAGAACAGGAATTTAAGACTAGGGACAAATCTTTAGACCCCAACATTTTTCAGAAAATCTGAGAAAAAAGGAAAAAAAAAAAAAAAGCAACAATTTAAGCTTCGTAAACTTTGCACTCTTCATCAGCTGGGTTCGTCTGGCAGAAATCCTCCAACGGGTCACCGCTTCCCTGTGCAGCAATTCCAGGCCACTTGGCTGCAACCAGATGAGCTAAATCAACCACTCTTTGGCTGCAAAGACGAGAAAATAACCATCATCAGTACATAAACTTGACATAGACTGAGCAAGAATAATTCGATAGTCACAAAACTAAACTAATCATCCCGTATGTCTTTTCTAAACGGTACAAGGTTTTAGATAAGATAGTTCTATAAAGATTATTTTACACTGATATGTAACGATCAACATTGCATACCTGTATCCCCATTCATTATCATACCAAGCCACCACCTTGACCATGTCATCTCCCATGACCATTGTCAAGGATGAATCGATGGTGGACGAAACATCGGAGCATCGGAAGTCGACCGACACGAGGGGTACATCGCACACGTCCAGTATGCCTTTCAATGGTCCTGCTGCTGCCTTCCTGAAAGCTGCATTAACATCTTCGGCCGTGATTCCTTTCTTCTCAACATTCACCACAAGGTCCACAACAGACACGTTAGGTGTTGGCACACGGAGCGCAATGCCATTGAGCTTGCCCTTGAGCTGAGGAAGCACGAGCGACACGGCCTTGGCTGCACCTGTGCTGGTCGGTACTATGTTCAATGCTGCGGCTCTAGCTCGCCTCAAGTCCCTGTGGGAAGCATCGAGAAGCCTCTACAAACAACAACCGATAATTAAAGGTAATCAACAATCTTCGGTTTGTTCCATCAGGCAAGTTTTTCATTGTAAGATTACCTGATCACCGGTGTATGAGTGAGTGGTTGTCATTGTTCCCTTGACAATGCCTGCAAGTTGAAAAGAAAATTCCAGGTTTACTACTCAAACTCGAGAAATTGGAAGGCCTAATTTCACTTTGTGGTACAAGGAAATTGATGTCTTACCAAGTTCTTCATCCATGACCTTCACAAAAGGAGCCAAACAATTGGTAGTGCAAGAGGCATTGCTGTGGAAAGTTAAAACAGCCAATGTGTCAATCTAATCGATACTTGAAGCGTAGAAAATACACATTAGCTGTGCACACAGTCACAGGAACTACTGACCTTATGATATTGGCAACGTCATGTGAGTAGTCCTGTTCGTTAACGCCAACGACATAAGTTGGGATATCAGCACCTTTTGCTGGAGCAGTGATAACAACCTTCTTGGCTCCTGCTTGGATGTGCTTTCCAGCACCAGGGCCATCCACGAAAACTCCGGTTCCCTGTATTGAAATGATTATTTAACCAGGTTCAGTTGCTCATTTTGTTTCACCTTGAAGAACTATCTGTCTAATTACTGTAAATTCTGATGAGGCCAATAGGGAATGTGACCCTATTATCTGTGGTTGGGGAGATAAATGTGGTAACATAAAGTCCAACAGAGGTTTAATGAGACCTAAATACCTCGATTACAATGTCGATTCCCAGTTCTGCCCAGGGAAGTTGGAGAGGGTCCCTGTTAGAGACAACCTTTATGGGCTTCCCGTCGACAGAGATGGTTTCATTATCTACTATTTTAACTTCTGCCTTGAATGTGCCAAGCATTGAGTCATACTTCAACAAGTGAGATGCCTGCAACCACAGGGCAATTATTTCAAAAGCAAGTTAAAATGCTCTGTGCTGGCTCTTAAACCATGCCTAATAGCAGCAAGTAAACTTATGCTTTAACTCACGTTCTTGACACCGCCACTGTCATTGACAACTACCACATCGAGTGGTGAATCCTTGCGGCCATGCCAGCAGCGGAGGAAGTTCTGCCAATACGACCAAAACCATTGATGGCAACCTTCAATTTGGCAACAGTTTCGCCCTTAACGGGGGTTGATCCCATGGTCTAAAATTAGACAGAAAAAACACACGTTACCGACCAATTCAGCAGTAAGTATCCTGCCTTCAGAAGTATGCATTTTGAACTAGACATCATCCTATGTCAGTTGTAATACTCTGCATTATAGTCAAGATTTCAACTCAGTCTCTCTTGTTCATTGTTTTGTCTAGTGTTGATGAGGATTGTGTATCAATCATTCTACGAGAAGGATCGAAATTGAAAATCTAGTAAGTGACGAAATCAATACCTTTGGATTGAGTTGGGCAGCAACTGCATCAAAGAAGGAAGCCTCCCTAGCATTCTTGGAGAAAGTCACACATCCACTGGACCTAAGACTAGAGAATTCAGCTACTTCCAGATTCTGCGTAACCAGAAAAAAGAAACGGAAATCAGAAGGCTTGATCATCTCATCTCTCACTCTCTCCAAATATGCACTTTGAACAGAATATACGGAGAGTAAGGAAGAAGACCTTAGAGAAGCATTGAGTCGGAAACGGATGGGAGGTCTTGGAAGGAAGCCTGGTGCTACTTGGGATTCTTGAGGAAGCCAGAGCTGCGTGGGAAGCCATGGCTGCAGCAACTAAATCAACTACAAGAACAGTTTCATGGCTTAAATATATGGTTTTCACTTTGTCAAAGCAATTAAATTTTTTCAAGGAATTCTGGTTGTGAATGAATGAGTTAAAAGTAATTGAGTGGTGAGGATTCTACGTGGAGATTGATATCAGATAAGGTCATGCTTCCTCTGAACCATAAAAATCAAAAGCACATATTATTCAACCCACCCACTCTTAGTTTGTGTTTCTTGTTACATTAGTATTGAAGTGGGCCCCAACCGTCCATGCAGACCGACGCTGGTGACTCTGCCAAACGTGCAAACCCATTCTCGACTTGGCACTATTAGCAGAAAAACAATTTCAGCTCACTGGAAGACCTGACTGGGCTATGCCCAGCTGGCTCGATTTCTCAACCATCCGTTTCATCCATAATGAAAAGTAACTTAATGATGATTGTTTACCACAAGCAGAAAATGATATTTTTCATACAAGTACAGCCAAAAATGCCTCAGCCATCAGAATGTCAGGTTATATCTTCTACTAACATTTCTTCTGGCTAACAGCAAATCATGGACAATGGTGGACAATTGACAAGGAATATAATTTCAGTCTTAATCTTTTCACAATTCGAGGAGGAGAATCAAGGAAGGTCCTTGTGAAAGTATGAAAATCATATGATATTGTTTTTTGGCCCGGCTGGGTGTGTGGGTCAAAAGTTAGGATCATAGACAAAAGCATGGCTCATAATCAAGACAATTGACTGCATATCGTGAGGAGCCTCTTGTGTTTTACAGCTTTCCTGTGTTTAAAAACGCTGGCAGCACTGGCTGCCAGAGGACAAGATAGTGTTGACTGAGAGTGAAGAAGAATGAAAATCCACGGACGAGCTAAAGATTGAAATGAGAAGTTTTTCTAGTGCATCAATTTCTAAAATGGAAAAGGATTTTTGGGTTAACAGACTAATCATGAACAGAAACAAACCAAAAATAAAACCACCAACATAGGACGTTTATTAATGTATTCATTTACATGAACTTCAGTATAACAAAATGATCACTTGCTTCATCAAAATGAAGAAAACTGACAGTAACAAGTTGAATTATCTTTATATAGATCCAAACATCAACTGATGACAACCATCAACTTGACTACAAAAGCAAAGATGAACAGCCTCCTTAAACAGAGCACAAGAAGCCAGGCCGAATTCCAGAGAGACCAACACAGTGGTTTTACATGACAGCTTCCATATCATCTGCATTCACAGCAGATCCATTTGGAGGTTCATCTGACCGCAACTGATTGGACATGTTGTCAATGGCTGAGTTTAGCTGTTCAATCTTTTCAGCGAGTTTCTTGCGTTGCCTCTGCAGATAGGAATAATTTGCAATGGTGTCATGACAGGGACTACCAATATATAGAAAACATGCTTTCAAGGCAATGACTCAATAAACAAGGCCAGTATAGGTGAGAAAGAAGAGACATGAGTATGTTCGGCCATGCTTAAGAAAAAGCAGACATTCCTTCTTTTTCTTTTTTCCTTTTTTTTTTTTTCTATGCTATGTTTTTATTACATTTAATTTAAAAAAGTTATCTTATTTTATCTTTTTAGCTCCAGAAAAACATATTTGTTTTAAATTTAGTTATTTACCTGTACATAATTTTACAAAAAGTAAGCTTCTAAAGCTTAGCTAAACTCTAAAGATGCACTTTATTTCATTAAGTAAGTTACATCAACCGTTGGATTTATGACTTAATTCCTTTTTCATAAGTTTTATTTTTTTATTTATTTTTTTTATTTTTTTTATTTTTTTTTTGAGACGTAAGTTTTAACTTTCGAGAATCATATACTAACAAATTTATTTCTCAAACTGTGACTCATATTTCAGATGTTTCAGGAGTCATGCTGATGTAGGAACCATTTCCTACATCACACTACCAACAAAAATGGAAGGTGATCATTTCAGTAGTCCATCTCTTCTCCGACATCCTTGGTTCATAGTTCAAAAATTTCCCTTAATTATTTACTTATTAGGATGATATTCCTTTTGATTGCGTCTGCTTTTTTTTTTTTTTTTTTTTTGGCCCGGGGGGGGGGGGTTGTCTTTGATTCATTTTCACTCAAAAATCATGGAAAAAGTAAAGCCTTTACTGTA
>CAVNYN010221114.1:0-17773 GCA_963692815.1 Nyctanthes arbor-tristis
TGGCAGCCTAAACCAAGTGCCGATGGGAAGCCCCCCATTGATAGAGCTAAAGCCATAAGTGGAGAGAAGTTGCTGCGGAACATCATGTTGGATAACAAGATTGAGCTCTATGCAGCATATGTAAGATCAGTCTGCTCATAACTCCCTTTATGTACTTCTATCTCTGGTTCTGTATTCATTCATATTAATTGTCAAGTTCTTCATAGTAATTCTTTGATTCTATATATAAAGAAGGGTGGGACGAAAGAATATAGGAAATTATAAACTGCAGTATATCTTGAAATGGTAAAATGGATTCCTTTAACCTGAGGTCCATCAAATCCCCCATTTTTATTTCTTACATGCTTCTTTCCATATCTTGAATCGGAGTTTTTGGCATTTGGTAGGGGAAGGTAATGAATTGTGGAGGCGGTGGAAGCTGCGGCACTTGTATTGTGGACGTAAATCTCTGCTTCGTTTCTACTCTGCTTGCTTCTAAAACTTAAGGGCTGGGTTTTGCTCTTAAGGGTGTTTACCAACCAAATGCTTATCCAAAGATGTTAATGTTATCAACAGTGTCGTGATATTCTCATTATACTTCATAAAGATAAAACTTCTAGTTGGACAAGAGATGGATGTTATTGGCAAACTAACATGTAGATGATGAGCCTTTATCTGATTGAGCTTTATATTCATGCTATAAGCATATGGTTTACCCTTTTTCAGATCATAGATGGAAAGGATCTCCTAAATGAGAGAACAAACACGGAACTTAGATATTTAAAGAAGGCATGGTTCTTCACACCTTTCTCTCTTATTATCTTTTGTGTGCATAGAATGATCATATAATATTATGTTTCTTCTCAATCTCATGATACTCAAATTTCATTGTTTTTTGAGCTCTACCAGTATAGATACCCTGTATTTCCTAATGCAATTAAGAATTACTTGTGCAGAAATCAGAATCTTGGAGGTTAGCTTGCCAAACTATAGTTGGAAATAAAGAAAATTCGGGAAAGGTACAATCGGCTATTGGCCTATTGCCGTGTTGCAACTTTAAAACAACAGATTTACCAGTTATCGCCATATGAATGTATGCAAATGCAAATGGACAAGATCTTTTCAATAAAATACTATACATCAAAACAATAACTTCTTTTCTTGGTATTCTTTAGTACTGTCTAATGTTGCACTTGTTGCTGACAGTATAGATTCAATTGGCATTGATTTTGGATATATATAGAATAATGCTATTTATCTAAACTGGTCTTATTTATGGAGACTGGTCTTATTTATTAATGTCTCTATGTATTTATAGTTACCTACTCATCCTCCAATGAGAGAATGCCAACCAGGGGCGGAGTCACACGCTGGACTACTCATAGCCGGACCGAGCCGGACTGATTTTTTCCGCTACCCAAACATTAAAATAAAAAAATAAAAAAAAAAAATTTTTCTTTATGGGCCAGCCCAATTTGGGCCTAGCCAGGGAGCAGGGGAGACCTCCCCTAGTTCCGCCCCTGATGCCAACTAGACTGGAGATCAGTCTCTAATATAGATAAATAGCATTACTCATATATATATATATATATATATATTAGTTGGTTATCACACTAGCTTAGATAATTCACTAGTTTTATTAGTTGGTTTTGCAGGTAGTGGTCCAAAGGATGCCCCAGTGGAAAAAGTAATTAGGCAAAGGTTACTAAACCTAAAGGGAGTAGGCCTCTCACCAATAATCAAAGGATCTCCCGAAGATTAAACGACTCAACAATTCTTCAGTTACCAGAGACACCAAACATATGTTTAGGATTCCATTTCACGCGTCTTGTATAGCCATGTTTGTATCCTAACTGTTGTCTTTCTTTTTCTTGTAGAATATATGTGATTTTCAATTGATATTATTATCGGGCCAATAAGTCTAGGGGCGGAGCGTAAATTTTGGTTAAACGTGGATCTTGAACTTGTTGGAAACATTTTAGAATTGTAAAAGAACATGCTATGCTGTCAGTGAGGGACCAGACATTGCTTAAAAAATTAAAGCGAGAGCCGGGCAGAGCGGGTTTGTTTGGTCAACAGTGCATTCAAAAGAGGCCCCGCCACTGTCCAAAAAAACTTTGAAATTATTTTGGTTAAGAGTGTAGATGTAGATCTCGAAGCATGTCGCATCTCTTACGCTCTCTACCTATCCATCCATTAATCCTTGGTTTGAGATTGAAGATATGAAGGGTTATGTTTGTGTTAAGGTGCTCGAGAGTGTCGTTATATGGATGGTTGCATTATTATCAATAATTTGACCTTTCAATTACTAGGAAGTTGTTTCAAGAGATGAAATATACATTTAACAAGTAAAAGTTGTTTAATGAGTTGAGATCATTGTTAAATGTATTTCTCGTGATCAAACTATATAGAACGATATGAACATCTCATTAAAACTCTATTTGTGTTATGTAAGTGAAATAGTTGAGTCATAAAATAAAATCTTAACAAAAATTGAATTGGGAGTTTGACAAACTACATATGCACATGGATGAGCAGTTAAACAAGTGAATTTGCATCAATGTATCCTATATTTTTTTTTTCTTGGGTAATCTCAATCATTTATGATTGAGACGATCAATTATTCTTTTCTTTTTTGTTTCTTAAGAGAATAATATAATAATAAAAATCAACCTATCCATTGTCGAGGTTTTTGTGTTGATAACTTGATTTTATCTTATATACGACTTGTGTGCTTGTTATTGTCTCTTTCTATTCAAGAAATATGAGTTTATTCCCTTCTAGCATGTTTTAACATTGATTAAAAAAAAATGCAATCTATAGAAACACAAATGGCCTTAATTTTATTCTTAAAATAAGCAAATTTCAAATGGACTTTTATTGTCATATCTAATTGGAAAAAGAATAACATAATATACATCATATTTAAAAACATTCAAATAATTGCAATATATAGCGGACTTGTAAATGACGAGTCCAAGTCAATTTAAATAAAAGTCAATATCAACTAGGGCACAAGAAACAGAAGATAAAGTATTTCAATTATTATTTACTATATTGGTAGGTGAGGTAAGACATTACTATTTCAAATGTAATTTTGACATTATTTGAAATTTATGAGTTGTATTCACTCTTTTGTACTAGACAACGGACCTTCTTTAATTTGCTGACTTAAAAAAGGAGCAGACGAAGAATTCTGTACTTACGATATATAAGAAATCCAATTCTATCCTTAATCGAGGATTTCTTCGTCTTTATATATAGAAATAGAATTATCTAAAATTCGTACGTCAAATCCAAATGGATACTCCTAAATTTTATTTCAAATTCATGGCTAATTTTTATTTAAAATTGAAAATTTCGAATATCATTAACCATATGTACTCTATTATTCAAATGTTCAATCAGTGATTGATAGATATTATTATACTATATGCAATGTGCCGTTCTCTTACAAACTCGGGCCTCACTTTTTGGAAAAATGTATTGTTTGATTGATGAGTGTGTGTGTGTATATATATTCTTGAATTATGTTACAATGACAATCAAATAGGGAAATGCTAATTGTATGAAGTGTGAAAGCTTCTCGATGATAATAATAATAATAGTAATAATCACAAATTAACAAAATTCCTATAAATAAGATTAATGTCACATGTTATTGAACCTGTTTTCTTCCAAAAATACCACTATGAGACAAAAATGAATGAAAATCTAAATCTATTATCCACCAAGATTAACTTCCATAGACTAAGGATAGATTTTTGAAAAATTCTCCATCACAACCATAAAGATTTTGGAAGAAACAACCTAACAAGAGCAAGAAAACACACATTAAAACTAGATTAATGCCCAATCATTTTATAATTCAAACTAAAATTATTAAATCCAATCTATTTTGTTCTTAAAAACATCCAATCTATTATTTTTGTAAGACCTTCGCAAACGCCAAATTTTTCAATAGCTACAAACAAATGAATTTGTTTCTAAACGTCACACTTTTCTACTCAAACCATAAATTGAATTTGAATTTAGGTTTGGATTGGATATTTGGTGCGCTTGTGTATATAATTCCAAAGAGTAGGTGAGTTGAACATGTGATGAATTAGTAATGTGAACATAAAACATTGTAAAGTTGATGGACGAAAGACTATATAAAGTTCAGTAACGAGATAAAAACAAGTTAAAGATGGAGAGGTATAAGTAAAAATAAACGAAATATGGGGGACTATAGTGAAAATAGAAATAACGGAGACAAAATTAATTTTTTGAAAAATTTTATTTTAAGAAATTAGAAGTTTTGAACTGTGCCCGAATCCCGCTCTCACCCTACTCCTCTGTACAGATACACATTATATACACCTTCCATTTTTTCACTCACTTCACTTTCTCACTCACTCATTTTTGTCTCTCTATATAGACAAGCGGCAGGTTTTTTAATCCGGTTGAAATGAAATCCGATTGCTGTATCTGGAGCTCTTGATACAAGTACAGAGTGAGCTCAGCTCCAATCTTACAAGCTTTTATTTTTCGTTTTCTTGTTCCTTTTATCTGTTTTTTGCTGCCTTTTTTTTTTGGGATGAATTTTCCTACATTGTAAATTTCTGGGCTTTACAATTGTGTTCTTGATGTATTTTTTGGTTTTTATTTTGTTTTGAGCTATATCTGCGGAAATCTACAAGATTTTGCATAGATCTGTGGAGCTAAGAAACGGATTTGGTTCATCTCTGTTTTATTAGCCCCATTTTTATAATTCAGTTTCTTCTGTAGTTTCTTTTTCTTTTCTTTTTTTCCAACTGTAAAAATTGTGTTTTGTGGTGATGTTTTTGCAAAAAATGTGTGTTTGAGGGGGAAAAATCCATTCTTGGGAGCTCTGAAAATTTTAAAACTATTTGACTTTTTGATTTATTTGGGTATATTCTTGCAAAATTTTGGTATCAAATTTCTCTTTTTGAAGTAACAGGGGATTTAGGTAGATTTGAAATTCAAATATCTCATATATATATATTTTTTTCCAAATTGTGGTGATTTTAATTTTGTCAGTGGGAGATTTCTTATTGCCTGAGCTGGAGCTGTTGAAGCTCATGGTCCAACATGACGTGGCATTGTCTTTGGTCCTTCTTTTGTCTTATTTTTTCTGCAGTTATTTGCTATGCAATGTAAAACATTCAAACATTTAATTGTCCTTGCTTAGTTTTGTGTAACTTGAGCTGAATGAATCTACGTTATGGTTTTTTCTCATGTTTGTCTGATTCACGTAGATCCAAAATGAGCAGTTTTGTTTGAAAATTTGAGCTGAATGTCTGTAAAACTGAAACAACACTTAAACATAAACGAGGAAAGGAGAATATAGAGTACATTGGTTTGATATTGACTAAGAGGCCTTTTTAGAACTATTGCAGATACGGCATATTGTTTTCTGTTTGTTTTTCATGTAATGTTGACAATATATGCCAAGTCCAGACGTGAACAGTATCATGGGCAGAACTGGAAATCTGTTGTTAAAATTTGTCAAAATAACGCCCTTCAGTTTAGAGGAACGTATCACCTTTTAATCAATGTAACACAGAAGAGTATTTTCTAGGATGACTAAGCTTTTGCAAATTGAGCCTTGTGGTTCTTTTTGTTGCCATTATGTTTACTGTAATTTCAACACATGTATAACTTCTTTTGTATTACTTCTTTCTCTTATATTGTCAGTTCATTGTCCAATTGCAGCTTTGATGAAGGCATATTAGTCTTGTTCATTGAACCATCATACTGTCAGGCACACTACTATGAACAAAGAGAACAGATCTTCTGAACTTGTAGGCCCCACAGTGCGAATCACACGAGCACGGGCTAAAGCCCTGGGCTCGTCAGGAGAATTGCCACCTTTGTATCCATCAATCAAACAGGATGGTAAGCGGGTCTTGAGATCAAACTCCAAAAGAGCAGCATCTGACGAGAACAAACCTGCTGCGAGTTCCTCGTCATTTACTCAGCATAAGAAAAGAGCTGTTCTTAAAGAAGTAACTAACATAATATGTGAGAATTCATACAGAAACTGCATCAATGCAACAAAAGTGCAGGTTAGACTAACTACCTATCGATGTTAAACATAAGGTTTGGCCTGTGTTCTACTTCTGTAAACTTGTAATATCTCAATAATTTTACTTAGGGGAGTTATATTCGTTCTCTATCTGTCGAATGCTGTCTTTCAGTAAGTTCCTTTCCCATACTTAATGTTTATTTTGCCATTTTTCAGCTTAGCAAATCGGATAGAAAGGGCACTTTAACAAAAAATGCAAAGATGGCACATGCTATTTCTGTTAAGGAATCTCAGGTTCAAGAAGATAGAAGAGGAAACAAAACTCAAGATATTACTGAAGTAAAGGTGGAGGAATCACAAGATATTTGCTTCCCCATAAAATTTAAAGATTTAGTATCAGCTGAACCAAGTGAATCTATCAGCTCCACAGAAAAGAAAAATCTTGGCAAGCTCATTCCCTGGTGGAGTCAAGTGAAACGAGGTTAGAACTCATGTTATCTTCTCCAAGAACCTGAAACGTACTGGAATCATGCATCTATCTTGCTGCAATTAGCATTCTATTTCTATTGTGAAATAGTTCTATTTTTACTTTGAAATAGAAATAGATTTTTAGTTGTTGAGATTTTTGTAGTATATGTAGGCCCATGAGATACGTGGATGCTGACGAAATTCTATTTAAAAATAGAAGTTTGCCAACATGGGCTAATATTATTTTATTTATTTATTTATTTATTTATTTTGTGAGTTATTGTGAATATTAGGCAGTGCCTGCAACTATTTATAACAGAATGAGATTATAAGGCTTCCTTATCCCAAGTTGATTCTATTTTCTACTCTAAGTCTATTTAAGCTTATTTAGTAGGAACATATGTTTCATGATCCTCCAACAAAACTGGATTAACACAAACTTCCTTTTCTTCTGCCCCAAAAACAAGAGGCTCCTTAGATAATATAGGTATAACTTCCAAATAAAAAATAGCTTATCAGATGAATCCACATGAAATATACTAGACACTCGCATTTCATTGGGTCCTCTCATTCTCTTGTATCCTTGTTCATGTGTTCACATAATTTCATCTGTATGTGTGATGCGTGTCTGAAATCAGACGATTGGTAACTGATCCATCCTTAGTTCCTACGTTTAATCAACCTTCTCGCTCATAGTTCTAATGATATACCAAGCAAGTCTGAGTGGTGGAACTTGTGTTGAAAGTCAAAATGCCCAATGCAACCTGCGTTATTCTATAGTACTTTCTGTCAAATGGATTCCTGGATGTGATTTAATTAGCTTGATGTTGTAATGGATGACATGCTCTTTATAACTAATTGCCTTATTCCACATGCATCATTTTCCTTCCAGAAGAAAGCATGCTCTGCAATAGACAAGATAACTTGGATAATGTGGACATTAAGGACATAGATTCGAAGCACAAGGATCCACAGATGTGCAGCCTGTATGCTCCAGATATATATAGAAATTTTCATGCAACAGAGGTCTGTAAGGCTGCATACATGTAACTATATATTCATTCTTTCTATTGTAACTCTATTGTCTAACCTTATCTACTCAAAACTTAGCACTTGTCTGCGTAATAATCATCAAACCGTTGAAAACTTCTGTTTCTGTCAGTTCCATATTCCTGGTCATGTTTTCAAATTCTCTTTTATATGGACATTTCCACAACATTGATTACTTTGCAAATTAAATGTTGTAATCACGTGAGAAGGAGTTCAAATCTTAATCATTTCCCAGGATCAATCAAATAAACTTCTATTTTCTACAAAAATACTTTGTGCCCACTTAGGTGAATTTTCATCTCTCCCAGCTTGATCGGAGGCCTTCAGGCAATTATATGGAAAAGCTGCAGCGAGATATCAACCCAGGCATGCGGGGGATTCTGATTGATTGGCTTGTGGAGGTTAGTGCATACATACGGTTTTGAATATATGAGACTGTACTAACCTTTTAGTGTGAAAACATCCAGTATTCAAAAAAAGATGCCTCATTAAGTTTTCATATTGGTGTTTCACATCAATACTCATTACTTAACATTAGCATGTTCTTCCTCTATGTTCAAGAAATCATCTTATTTTTCTCGCTTTTAATAATAGTAAATTGAACGGGTTTTCATTCTTCAACTATTCCTTTTAACTTTAAGCAGCAGACGATGTTGTTCGATTTTATTTTGTATTATAAATTGAAAATTTCAAAACTTCCCCATCCACAAATCTTAATCCTTGTAAAATAAAACTCGATTTTGAGTTTTCTTGTTAATGTACTAATGTTTCTCGCCTAGATTGTATTATAATACATTGTGCATATGCCCCTATTTCAGGTTTCTGAAGAATATAGGCTTGTACCTGATACGCTTTACCTGACTGTAAATCTTCTTGACCGCTTCCTGTCTGAAAATTACATTGAGAAGCAAAAATTGCAATTGCTTGGTGTTAGTTGCATGCTAATTGCATCGTAAGTTTTGTTTATACTTAAGAATTTAAATGCTTAACTATTTTCTTGCTTATATCATCTGAATTTTGGTTTAAGAAAATATGAAGAAATCTGCGCACCTTGTGTGGAAGAATTTTGCTTTATCACAGACAATACCTACACAAAAGAAGAGGTATGTCCTTTTATTTTCTGCAAGGTTATATTTAATGCATATGTGAATTACTATCAGTTAAGAACAGTTTTCAGGTTAGAGGCTATATATTTCGTGTTTCTGCTTGCTTCTTTGGCTGTATCTCCTTGATTATATAAATCTCAATAAACTAACTGCTCCAAACGTTTTCTTGCATTTGGCCCTAAAATTAACTTGTGCTCTCTCCATAACACTTGGGGTTTTACGGCAGGTAGTTAAAATGGAAAGTCGAGTTTTGAACAATTTGGGCTTTCAATTATCTGTTCCCAATACAAAGAAGTTCCTCAGGTACCCAGCATTTGTGCAATCTGTATTCCTTGATGAAATGCTGCCCTGTTCGGTATCTCTTACTTTTTTATTGCCTTATTCTGTTCTATAGGAGATTCATTCAAGCAGCACAGGTTTCATATGAGGTAGACAAGAGAATATTTGTATTTCTATCTGTTTCCCGTAAAAGGGCGACAAGATTTTTGACTAATAAATGCCTGTGTTTCCAGGTTCCATCTGTTGAACTGGAATTCTTGGCAAATTATTTAGCAGAGTTGACTCTAATAGAGTACAGATTCCTAGAGTTTCTTCCATCTCTTGTTGCTGCATCTGCTGTATTTCTAGCCAGATGGACACTAGATCAATCAGATCATCCATGGGTTTGCATCTTTTATGCCTTTTGATCTTCTCTTTAAAATCTTATTCAGCGTAAAAAAAAAAAAAAAAACTTCATGCTTTCTGCAGAATCCGACTCTGGAACATTACACCAGCTACAAGGCATCTGAGATGAAAATCGCTGTTCTTGCATTACAAGATTTGCAGCTAAATACTCATGGATGCACATTGCCTGCGATACGCGAAAAATATAAACAGGCTAAGGTATTGCTTTAAGACAACCCACTGCTGTCAAAATTTCACCACCCTTAAAATGCGCTATAGTTGTGGATTTAACATCTTCCTATAAAACATGCTCTTGATTTCTTAACATCTTCTAATGAAGCTTAATTTGCTGTGACAGTTCAAGTGCGTGTCAACTCTTCGTTCAGAACCAGTTAATCACTTTTTTAGCACAACTGTGTCAACTCTTTGTTTATTCAAGACGCCTTCATACTGATGCTACAATCCACCAATCTTCATTAAACTTCTCTGTTTTGGTGCTGGGAAAACGGTCATAAAGCAGCAAATCAACTGGTACATAACTGGACACTAATGGATGCAAGCATTCTTTATTCATTCATTTTGCAAACCCTCATTGTTGTACTTTTCTGTTAGTTCTGATGGCACTGGAGCATCTTCTTACCAAGAAGATACAAACGAAAGAATGTATGGGCTAATTATTGTAAAAGAGGTGTTTTTGGATCTGAGCTTATTTTCTAGTAACTTATTTCACCCCAGCTAACTAATTGGTGGCTGCTACTTCTAGCTATTTCAATATCCTTTCTGTATAAATACCGAAAATGCTATGTAACTTGCAAAATTAGCAATGAAATAAGGTACTTTTGTTAGTTATTTCTACTTTCTAGTATATTATATGGTTGGCTTGGTCAGATGAACCTCTCAATACATCACCTCTTTGTTACAAAAATGGTAGCCATTACCTTGAAAAGTCGATTATGGTGCATATATTATTGCCAAAAAAATGACAAATCAACATAAAAATTTTATTTCAAACACATCTTTTGCATCTCCTCATTAATTTAACTTTGCCGGTTATGTACCATTGATCCATACTGAATTTAAAGACAAGAAAAACTAACAAGTTCATATCATGGCACCCGATCACACTAATAATAATAATAATAATAATAATAATAATAATAATAATAATAATAATAATAATAATAATAATAATAATAATAATAATAATAATAATAATAAACACAAATAAGTTCAAGATGAACAAAATAAATTCTTTCTATAGAATGGCCACACTTCACAAATCCAGTAATTTACATACATACAACAGCTATTGGAGATGAAATTTGTACATAGGAGTTGTAAAGCAGGACAACAAGTACTTCACAATGACATATATTTTTCTGGAGGCTACAATATGAAGGTTTGTGATTAGTAGATGAGCTTCCTTGTAGAACACTATTTAATTTCATTGATAATGGGGCCAAACAGACCCTTTGTTCGTACATCTATCACATGGTACAATTGGTGCCAATGTCATGGAGAAAGGGTATTCAATTTAAGGTTGTATAAAAAGAGAGCAAAGAATGAAGGAAGAGAAAATATCCGGTGCAAGAATATCCTAGGATACTTCAAACTAATCAATACAAATTACACATGATTCAAGAGTCCAAAAATTTGGTTCCTCATTTGTATGGAGAATATTTTCATTCTTGGAGTACCTGCATTTTTTCCCCTTTTTTTCCATGAGAAGGATACGGCAGCAACTCCTCTTCATTTTAGTGCAACAAACAGATAAAAATAAAATCTTGCGACATGTTACAGGTCCTAAAGTGGTTGGAAATTGGAATATACGGGAAAGCTTCGGAGGAAATCGATTATAATGGAGGAAAAATTCTGCACGATCCGGCGAAGGGGAGCTGGAAAGTGGAAACTAGGTCGAAATTGGGGAGAGATGAGGAGCTCTCTCTCTCCTCGATATCAACTTCTGATCTCGACATAATGGTCCAGGGACATAAAGGTAAATTCGGTTGGTTTTGTCAAAATTTTCGTCAAACATTCTACAAGTAAGCGGGATTGTTTTCTTTCATGGTTCAACAATGGCCGCGTCTTCGATTTCAAGAAACAAGAATGTTGAAGAAAAAGTTTTGAATTCAACAGATAGTCATTTTTGCAAGACGGGAAACTAAAGGGCTGGCTAGATCAGGGTTGGAAAGACTGAGAAGATGAAGACGAGAAAAGTAGAGGAGTTTACGGCAGGTTATTATGCGCTTTGTACGGGAGGAGGAATGGTCAGTGCTGGGTCGACCCATCTCGCCATAACCCCCCTCGATGTCTTGAAGGTTAATATGCAGGTAAAGTTTCTACATGGCCCCTTCGTTAATTTTTTCAGTGTTATGATGCCATGATGGTATATAGCTTTCGAGCTTGGAGTTCTGGAATCAATTTAATTTTTAAATAAACCATTATGTTTCGATTTTAGAGACACAACTCAGAACTGCATGTTAATACAATCTGTGGTTTAGATTACTCGTTGCAAGTTATGATCTAGTTTAGTACAACTCGAGTGGGGTTGAACATTATGCAGTTTCAGCTTTTACCATTTCCGTGAATATGTTAAAATTAAAACCTTCATTTCAGTTCCTAGTACTGAATGTTCTTGTTTGCGGTCAGAAGAAAAATCTTCTTTGTGAATAGAAGGACTTCTGACTTTCATGTTCATCAAGAATTCAACGATTACTGCAGTCTGCAGTGTTTTGAGGTTGCTAATATAAGAGAATTTGTCTAATTTTAAAGGCAAATTGGGATTAATAGATAACTCTTCTTGCTCTTCAAGTGATTTTGTAAGTATTGCATGGCTTGCCTTCTCCTACAATTGCTACTGTCACAAGCTATCCTCAATGTATGTGGATGAATGAATGCCAAAACTGAACCAGGAAACTATCCTTCTGGACTTAATCTGTGAAAAAATCAACGAGTCAATGTGTGATAATATTGAGTCCTGGATGAGCCATATCTATTGAGCCTATAACGGATTACGGCTTGTAAGTTTGTTCTGGATTAAAGCTGGTGCATGAATTTTCAAGTAGAAAACATTTGAAAATCCAGAAACACTCAAATTTTACTTTGTCTGTTTATGTGACTTATGTCCCAATAACTGAACTTGCATTTGGGTGAGGATTGAAATGGAACGGGCAGTTCAAGGAAGAATGAAAATGACATCATGAAAATTTTCACACAACATATTTTTCATTTATGGATTAAAATGTTTTCCTCGTACATTTTTCCAGATACTAGTGGCAACAGTAAATATTATTGCCACACAAGACAATTTACGATTTTTCAGTTCTATTGAAGATTAAACATGTTATGATTCTCCTCTGAGAAATAAAAATCAAGTTGCAATTGAGTTCTGTTTCCATGTTCAATCATCTTGAGTATTTTGAAGAAATATTCATGCTCTAGGCTTCAAAATGCTATACCAGGTAACTCTGCCCCCCAAATTTCTGATTGTTATTCTACATTAAGTTGTAGAGAGATGACGTAATCTGTAAGAAATTAATCTCTGCCATTAGCTTATCTTGCATGGAATGCCTAGTTGTAGCAGAACATTATTGTCTATAATTTACAATTGAAAATTTTTTATGCATAACATTGTGTATCATCTCATCTAAAAGCTTAAAGTGTTAAATAGGAGTGTCCCTTCCCATGCAAATCCAATTTATGTGTTCATCCAAAGTTTGATATGTGTACAACTTCACACATAGATGGCATCAAAGCTTGAAACTGCCTTTTATCCTGATCAAGCAAAACTTAAGCTTTAAGAGAGCAGTTACATGTATATATTTTAATATTGTTCCGATACCTATCTGTCCACCCACTGTTAATTTGTTTTTTTCTTTAAACCCACTGACCCCAGTTTCTAACTTACCTAGGAGACCAGACGTGATTGAAAAAGAGAACATGAATTACTTTTGAGGGGAAAGGAGAGAAGTTTTCTTGTTTCTGAGTGTGTTCAAATTCCCTCTTTTTCACACACACACCCCCACATATTTGTTGTATGGAACTTCGATTCTGGAAATGTTTATCCTTCTGAAACTATTATCAAAATCCTACAGAATGAAAAGATACAATAAATTTGGACTTAAATTGCTTTTGATCATGTCATTAATTACTAATTAAAGGGGGCATATCAAAATTATGTTTTATTTCATCCTTTGAATGTCCTTCTAACCTTTGCTATGATATGGGGAATGATTTTTCCATCTTCATTAACTACAAATCAGATACTCTTTGTTTTCATTCTCATGAAAATAATGGGGAAATGTGTATAATAATAGTCCGCTAGTTTGTTGATTGCATTATTTCTAACTATTAAGTGAGATTACATGATATTTAATTTCAGGTGAATCCAATTAAATATAGCAGCATACTCTCTGGGTTTGGTACTCTTTGGAGAGAAGGAGGTGCTTCTGCCTTTTGGAGAGGTTGGTCTGGAAAATTCTTTGGTTACGGTGTCCAAGGAGGATGCAGATTTGGCCTGTACGAATACTTTAAGAAGCTTTATGGCGATGCATTGGTAAATCAAAACAGGGGTGTCATATTCTTCCTCAGCAGTGCATCTGCTCAAATATTCGCTGATGTTGCTCTTTCTCCATTTGAAGCTGTCAAAGTGCGAGTTCAAACTGACCCTACTTTTGCTAAAGGCTTGGCTGATGGATTTCCAAAAGTATATGCTTATGAAGGCCTTTCTGGGTACGTTCATTCATGATAAATCTTTTACTATTTTCAAGTTTAACCATGCTAATTTATGTGAATTAAATTCGGTTGCAGGTTTTACAAGGGGCTCATTCCTCTTTGGGGTCGTAATCTTCCATGTAATAATTCCTCTTTCTTGAACTTGTCTGAATCTAATTATGCTTTCAACACGTGCTCATTTAGGTATTGAAATTCAAGCTTCTTTTCTCATTTCTCCAATTACAACTCAGGCTATACTTCATTGAAGAGCCATCTTCAGTTTAGGCTTCATAGTATTGTTTTCAGTTCCCTGGTCCTCTCATACCTTCTCCTTATTGGCATATATCTCTAGTTAGCTAGAAGTGATAGCCTGTGAAGTATGTATCTCATTTTTTCAATATAAACACTTCAACATCCTGAAAAGTCCATTGGTTATAAATCTATGCACTACTTTTATGTGCTATCATTAACTGTTCTGCTGCTTGCAGTAAGCTGTATATTTTACTTATGCCCCTTTTTTCGTAGAAATTTGTTGTACTCTCACGTTAGAGATTACTCCATGTTATGCCACTTTGAGAATGTCAGAGGTTGCAATTATTTTGTAGCTTGTATTATCCACATACATTTGAAATCCCAATGATGTTATGCATTCATATGCGAGCTTGACTACTTTCTTCTCTTGCCTAATCTGTATACTAAATTTATATGCCTTTCTTTAAACCTATTGGCAGTCTCTATGGTTATGTTTTCTACATTCGAGCATTCTGTTGATGTTATCTATGGCAACATTATACAAAGAAGGAAGGAACATTGCTCAAAAGCTGAACAACTTGCTGTGACATGTCTAGCTGGCTATGCAGCTGGAGCTGTTGGTACTGTAATTTCTAATCCTGCTGATAATATTGTAGCAGCCCTTTACAACAAAAAGGCTGACACCATAAAGCAGGTAATGTTTATCTTAGTTTTTCAAACCTGTGGTGACATCCCTAGATTACTTTAGTAGCTTATGATTTATGAAATGATGATTTTCAGGCTATAAAGAACATTGGATTTGTTAATTTGTTTACTCGAAGTCTTCCTGTTCGAATTGCAATTGTGGGCCCTGTTATTACTCTGCAATGGTTCTTCTACGACTCCATCAAAGTCTTTAGTGGATTGTAAGTGCCTTAACTTTTCACGTATTGTTGCATTCCACGTGCTATCTTATTACCTTGTTTCTGACTAGTTTAAAATCCTAATAATTTTCTTTTTCCTTTTTGGCTCATGTTTAATTCTGTTTCATGTTCGAGCTTGTCCCAGTGATTGTCTTTATCCTTTCTTAGTCTTTTTGCATCGCCAGACAACATGAATCTAGTTCCCCTAGTGTCACGCAGTTTTCTTTGGCTACATATAAGGAAATATAAAAATCAGAGTCTTATTACAGCTATAGCATATCTATTGTAGACGAACAGCGTCTGTGCAGTGTCTTTTCTTCATAACTGAAAAGGCTTATTTCTGCTCAAGAGATTTGAAAGCAAGGTGAAAAATAAGCAAAAGAACATGGAATCATGACAAGACTCATAATCACTAGATAAAATATATTGGACATTGAGGAACTGAGTGTGCTGGGTAAACACCTTTGTCAATGCATTTCTAACTACTATCAGAGTTTGATTTATTTTTCGTATATAAATTCAACAGGCCTACTAGCGGAGGGCTTAGAAGGCATCAAGAAGATACAGGCTTAATAGGCTGTGAAGCGATATAAAAAAAGATTTGACGTTCTCAAACCTGCAGACATCAAGCATGGAGATGCTTGTCTTTGAAGTGTTCCTTCTTTACAAGATCCTTGCGTGAATAACAATCCTTTTACCAGGAGTACTTTCCCAAACTACCTATAGTAGCAAAAGTGAACGAGTGTTTTCCCTTTTTTGTCAGTATTGTAGTGCAACAGGAGCTATCTTGCTTCTTGGAAAGAATCACACTGACGGGGGGATGTTAAAAGTATGGGGCAGCCCTGAAGCTATATGTATATCTATAGTTGGCTAGACAAGTAAAATTTTGCCGTTCTTTTTGCTACCTTATTATAATAGTTATAAAGAATGAAAAGGTACTAATGAGATGCAGCTTATTATATGGATTCTCATAGTTATAGTATGCATAATAATAATATTGTAGAATGTGACCCAGAACTAGTAGAAATCTTTGAATTTTTGTAGCAATTGTTTCGTCAGTCGTGATCATATACAGGGAAGGTACTGTGATGCAAATTAAGTATTGAGAAAGAATCTATCAAGTTAATGCGAAGCATTTACAAATCTCATTATAAAAATGTTCAAGAACTTCAGTGCACGCCATGTGACTGGGAAGTTTTTAACAAAACTTCTCAAAAGTTTTTAAATATTCTCACCCCTTATTAATATTTGTTTGCTCTTTTAAGTCTTAAAATAGTGTTCTTCGTGGCTGAAAACTTCTTTGCAATCCACAAATCGATACATTAGTTTTCTATATATGATAATTGAATATTTATTCCAACGGGAGGTGTTTTTCATTCTTGAAAGTTCATAGTCCTTATCTACATTGTTGGGACTTGGGAAATGTACAGGATGAAGATGGAAGCACCGACTTTCTCCTAGTTTGGAAGGGCTTCAACACGAACTTGATTCGCTGTCCTCAAATGATAGTTGATATTTGCCACCACGGGATTGAGTGCTTGAAGCTAGTTGGCAAACTCTTCCTCCATCCCACGAAGATATTCATCTTTAGTTTTTCACACAGATTAAAAAAATTTAATTAATTTTATTAAAAATGTACAATTTAAGAATATATTTCTTAATATACCCTTTAGTTTATTTAATATTTCATTTTATTTATTCTTTATTGTTGATTTTCATGCACCATAAATAAGGATATATTAGAAAACAAAAAATTTAATTAAGAAAAAGGAAATATAATTTGAGACGGATGAAAAAGGAAATGAAGAATATCTTTGTGGGACGGAGGGAGTAGTTAGCTGAAATTTTCTAAGGAGATCTTACCTATCTCTTACAGAGTGGAAACAACCATGTGGCTGTATATAATTGGAGGGTTGGGGCAGGTCAATCCCCCAATCGCATGCAGTCACGTGGCTATTTCCACTCCATAAAAGAAGAGGTAAGCACTCTATAGCCGGACCGGTAGTTAACTTGTTGGAGTGACCAAGCTTTTATTATTCAAAATATTCCCAAGAAAACTTTGAACAGTTTGAAGAACACTTTAAGAAGTTTGAGTATGATTGATTGTAGTAGTTTAATTTTTGAGAGTTTGGATGTTAGAATCATTGTGAAACCCGAAAACCGAATTTATATGTATAGATTTCCTAGTGTAGAGGTATCATTTTCAAGTGAAAGAACATATCATCAATTCACAAACCGGTGCCTCAAAATCAAATTTGCAGCACTTCGTGGAAATGCAGTAGTAAAAAACAATCCATCAAAAAGGACTGGAAAAGCGATGTTAATGAGTATTCAATCAGTCTTAAGAGCAAAAGATACACAAACACCCATCAGTTTCAGGGTAAAGAACAATAATGAAATATTAGGAACAGATTACTACTACAGCAGGCTGTCAATCGATCCTACAAAATAATTACTGCACGCTCAGCAGGGACGACTAGAAAGTACAGAATAGAAGCGCGATAAAAACAAGCTTAAGTTTTTGCTTATCGTACTGTCCGGTCCTTCGTCAACATAGTGACTTCAGTGAACATGCACAGCCTCCACACGACGGCCATAACCACCCCCCC